>CM062633.1:46045717-46263217 GCA_025617555.3 Puccinia polysora
GATTTTTGACCTGTCGCAACTGAGGCATTCAAAGTTGTCTTTCAGCGAGGAAGGTAACGTGCAGTTGAGATATTTTTTGCTTCTTTCCACACTTGCATGTCCAAGAGTTTGGTGGATGGTGTGAAGTTCTTCGTTTGAGTAATGAGCCTCATGCGTTGTTTCCATCTTTCTGTTCTTCATATTGATCACAAAGAGATTGTTGAGAATAGAACCAGACAGGAGAATTGAATTGTCATATGATACCTGAAAGGTGTTGGGATTGACATTGCAATTGACTCGAAGTTTGGCGCCTCGTGACGTGAGAGCACCTAACGATATGAGATTGAGCGAGGATTTGGGTACCCAGGCAACATTGGAGAGCTTGATATTAGAGTCCTTGGTGATCAAGGCTACTTCACAGATGGCTTTGATGTTTATAGCCGCGTCCTTCTTCCCCGTTTGTATTTCGCTTTTCTCCTACATTAGGTCAAAGAGAAAAAAACGGTCCTTGTCAACTATCATGTGAATAGAGCACCCCGAGTCTAGAATGAACCAATCAGTCCCGCCAGTGTAATCTGGTGCGTTTGTCTGACAGAAAAAAGAATAGAAATGAGCTTCGGGTCGATCCTTCTGTTTTGATTTCTTTCCTCTGTTGTGCAGGTTTGCTGGTTTCAACTCAGGGAATTCAAACCAACAGGAACTAGCGGGATGTGAGGTTACAGCTGGGTTGTGCTTGCCATCTTCGCATCTTGGCCCCCTATACATTGCAACGTTGACAGGCTCGGGCTGATCTCCTTGAGCCATGGTTTCGTTCTTGTGTTGGATCAGGTGGTTAAGTACCACGTCTACCTTCATTTCCGTGGTCGAGTGCATTATTTGAGATTTCATGTTGAGCAGCGACAACGGGAACTTGAAGAGTACGAGATAGGCGATTATATCGGAGGGTAGATCAATTCCAACTTCTGTCATCTTCTTCAAAAAAACCTTCACAGACGTTACGAATGACTCAATGTTTGCCTCCATGGTCAGGTGAAGAAAACTGTTGAATACTCTTGCCCTGTTTGCGGATTGGGAAGATGCGAAGTGAGTTCGGGTCGAAATCCAGATCAGTTTGGCGCTGTCTTCGTTTGTGTCGTCAATGATGTTGTCGTAGGTGTTTGAGTCTAACTTGGCAATGATATGCGCAACGAATTCTTGATTAGTGTCTTCATCTAGTTCGGCCTCTTCGCCAGGATCGTTCATAATATGGAATATTCCGCGAAGTTTGAAGAGTTTTTCAAATTTCTTCCGCCACATACTGTAATTATCAGCTGTGAGTAGAGGAGTTGATTCAATGAGCGATTTGATGGCTAGTGATTTGTAATTTGTTGTCCCCCCCTGGTCCTGGTGTCGCAGAGGTCGCCGGTCGTTCCATCGTGGTCGGCGCAGGCTTTTAACCGTGAGAAAATCTGAATTTCAGACCAAGACCAGGCTATATAGATCCATCAACATCAGGCCATAAGATAAGATGAGATGGAATCGTGACTTGAAAACAGGATAAAGAGAGTAAAAATAAATAAATAGAGACCAACGGGGTTTGACGGGCTAAGTGGTAGAGATTTAGATGAAGTTCGCGAGAAGTAAGAACTGTATACTAGATCCTAAGAGTCAGGAACCAATCAGTAACAGCTGGCGAAATGAGTGATTGATTAGACCGATTTACTATGAGCCTGTTGAGTCGTGACGAATTCAGCCAGCGACAGTTTGGGATGCGAGGAGAGATTGCGAGCGCCCTTGAAAGATCTGAAATAAGGTGGTCAGATTTATCCGCTGATTGATGAGTTGCAAAGAGTTTGTCTTACTCTGTTCTAACTGGCTGCTGCGTTACTCCGTTTTTTTGTACTTGTCTTGCTTGTATTGGTCTTGAGCGTTGAGTTGAGACGTGGAGCAAGGATGAGATTGATGGGATGAATCATTTCCGTGGTGAGCTTGAAGTCAGCATTTTATCAACTGGTTCGTCTTCAAGTCGCGCGCCAATGTTGCCGCCGCAGCAGATGAAGTCCCTGCGTACACAAAGACAACGTTTTTTGAAGATAGTGGGAAAAGAAAGGAAGGCAGTAGGAATAAATGACAAAAGAAAAAGGAATGAACAAGAAATTGAGAAGTTACAAATGGCACGCACCACAAGTACATGGTGTGCTTGAGATCTATGAGTCAGTGAATTGAAAAAGAGTAAAAAGAGTAAGAAAATTGGGATCTGTTGATAACAAGCACAAATAAATCGGATCAGAATTTAACAAAATGGAGCATCAATTCATCAATTAGAAAATCTATTCTCAGTTGGTTATGGAACCATTGAATTATACACCAAAAGATTCATGATGTTATCCTACTCTTTCCATTTCTCAGTCCTTTGTTGGCCAAGCAAAGAATAACACAAGGAGATATCTCAATTAATTGACACTGAAGGCTTTCCTGTTTGCATTGGTTTTGTTGATGGAACCACTATCCCCTTGAGTTAAAAACCCAAGCTAGATGGAAAACACTATCTTGATAAAAGAAAAGGGAAATCGATTCATTTCCTTTCAAAAGCCTTTGATAACACATTGACTAAATATGTTTTATTTGTTTTTATAGATACTCTGTGGCACTACAAACTTTTTTGTGATAAAAACAAGAAGTTCATATCCCTCCATGCTAGCCTTCCAGGTTCTTGTCACAATTCATATCTTTTAAATTGGATGTGGATTGCCCAACAACCAGAGAACTACTTTGACAAAGATCAATAAATTCTGGCCAATTCAGCTTATGCTAGGGGGAAATATCTTTTCCAGCTTATTGGAATTTTTCATCCAACAATCTACAAAAAACCAATTCCAACTTTCATCTTGCTCAATCACATGTTTGGATTGAACATGCAATAGTTTTTCTGAAATAAAGATGGACCAGCTTAATTGAAATACAAAACCAGCTTCAAAATCCCAAAGACATGAAGATCCTAATCAACTGGATTTTCATTTGTGTAATCCTTCACAACCTTCTGGCCAACATCAAAGATGAATGAGATGAAATATTTGAAGAAGATATTCCCAATCCTCCTCAATTCATCCCTGTCTCATATTATTTCTCATCTTCTTCCATGAGAGAGCAGATTCTACACCTCACACCTGCTTATTTTATTATTAAAATTCAGTTATGAAATAGGTAAACAATCAGATCACACTAATTTTATTTTTTTTGTTTTTCAACAAAGAATCCTAGGCTGACTTGGTTTTTTGTTTTTTCTTTGTGGACTTATAAAAAACACTAAAAACCTCCACCTCATACCTCACCACTCAGCAAACCACCCACCACACCCCACTCACTCACAACTCCACTCCTTCCTCCTCCTGACCAAACCAACTGGTCCACTCCTTTCTCCTCCTCACCAAACCAACTGTTCCACTCCTTCCTCCACCTGCCAAAATTCCTCACCCACCACCTCCACCTCAATTGCAGATTCCTTTTTCAGCACCCTGCCCCAGGTAAGCATCCCCCCCCTTCTTCTTCTTGATTGTCTTTTGCTCAGCAATCTTCCCCAGGTGAGCACCCCCCTCCCTCCCTTCCCCTTGTCATCATCATCATTTAATGATCAATTGATTGATCAATCAATTAGAAATTTATTTTTTGATTTTTGGCCAATGTTGCCAACCTGAAATATTTGGACAATATTTGAAAAAATCTGCATTTCCATCTTCCACTCAAGAGTTTTGTTTTTTGAAGCTTAGGTCTGAAAAATCCTCTCAAATTTTAGGCCAAATGTTCCAAAAATTGGCCGGACTTGAATTTAAATCCAAATTTCAAACAAAGAAGGACAATCACATCCCCTCCTTCTCTTCTTTGGAATTTGGATCCCACCTTACTCCTTTTGACTGTTCTCCAGATATTAATTTCACATCCAATTTCTCCCAAAATTCTCCCAAATTTACAAAGGCAACATATCTTCCTATTCCTTTTTACTTGTGGTTCCAACCAAAGAATTGAATGTAAAAATTATCAACAATGAGGACAAATATCAAGTATCTGATGGCAAATTTTTTTTCCCTGACTTGGGTGTTGGCATTTATTTCAAACAAAAACAATTTTCAAAATGTTTTTTGAGGCAAATAATTAAAAGCACTGCACATTTCCTGCTGTGGACACTGCCACTCATACCAGAATTGCAATTTCTATGGAAATCAACAAAAAAACTAAGAATGCTTTCAAGGACCTGAGAAGTGGGAAAATATACTCTAGGAAAAAAAATATTTGTTTCTTTGTGGGGTTAAAAATAGTCTCAAACGTCTTTTTTTTAAAAAAAAAATTCATCAAAGTAAATAGACTTAAAAGCCAAGAAATTTATTAATCTGCTCTATTTCCTCAGAGTTTCTACTTCTACCAATACATGCCATGGCTACCAATTACCTATCTCTTTTTCCATTTCCAGTTGTTTCATCTACTTTTCCAGTTGGCCTTTCATTCCATCCTTCTCCTTTCCCTCTTTTTGAAACTCCTGCTCAGCCTGTTTTAATTTTCACTCAGCATCCAATTTTTGTTGATGAGTTAAACTCTTAGCTTTCTGCCTTTTAGAACCAATTTTCAGTTGAAAATCACAAATTTTCTTTTCAAATTCACGTTTTTTGAATTCAATTTTTAATTTCACTGTTCTTTTAGGGGAATATCAGTGAGCTGGATTTGGAAAACAAGGAGATTCCATCAATGCACTTACTTGAATTTTGCTTCTCCATGATATCTTTAAAGACAGAAAAATTTGAAGTTTTTCTCCTCTTTTCACAGCTATTGGGGTTTATTTTTATTGAATTGGAGGCCTTTTGCCTTCCCTTCTCAGAGGAGATTTTTGTGGGAAGTTTGGAACTCTCATTTGAGGTTGATGTATTAGATCCTATTGGCTTGAGTTTTGGCCATTCAAAAAGGATGATCCTGTTTTTTTACAATATAAATCATTCAGGATCAACCAGAAAATAAAAAAACTTGCTCCCTTACTTGTTCATATGTTAATTGCAATAGCAATACTTCAATATATGGCTCCACATTTGCCTAGTAGTCAATTTCTTCCACCCCAGGAAGGGAACAATTAAAAGATGTAAGTCAGGGATCCAAGCAATGGTTTGAAGGGTTGATTGATGCTGATTTGGACATGATTGGAGCTGGTGTGTTGAAATATCCTCCTCCACATTGGATTGGGGCCACTCAAGGGTTTCATCATGATCATCATTTCTTGGCTGAGAATCCATAGCCAAGTCCTCAGCATCAAGGGAATCACATTTTTGGGCATCAAAATCAGCTAATGGGGTGATTTTGTCCTTCTTTCCAAATATTTCATACCTTTGCATATAAAAATGACAAATGGAGTGCAAATTATCAATCACCAAGTTTATTCCCTTGGCTTTATCAGAGTCAGTGATACCATAGCCAGTGGAGATTGACATTGAGCGGGCCTTTTTGTACTTGGGTTGATATTTAGTGAATTGCTCCCTCATCTGTTTGGATGGGAGATCCAGAATAAATTTTTTTTATTCTTTATTTAATTGGTCATCAGGAGATAACAATTAAACTTAGAGGAAGTAGGCTGGCCTAATTTTTTTTCATTGTTGGATCTAAAGCAAGCATCATAGTTTCAGGGGATTTTAAAATAGTTTACCAAGATTATTTGATCAGATATCTTGAGTAAATTTAGAATTTGGAATCTTATTGTGGAGTATTGTTTATTTTAGAGTTCCTTGGAAATTTTTGCTTTGGTGCATTGAACTTTTTTTTGAACTTCCAGGGGGAGGTTTTCTAAGGGGACATTTGAAAAGAGTAAGATTGATGGAGTGATGAAATGATGAATTAATGAGAGTAATAAAACAATGAGAGTTAGGAAGTGATGAGAGCAATTAGTGATGAGAGAAATACATGAGAGAAATAAGTTATCAGAGCAATAATTGAGGAGATTGATAGGTGATGAGAGGGTTAAATTGATGAGAGTGATGAATTGATGAGAGTGATAATTGATTATAGTGATAAATTCATGAGGTTAATGAATCTCATTTTTTCAATGATTTTTCACGCAGAATCTTTCTGACCATTTTGGAGGGAGAAGGAGGTGAGGTTGGAAACCAGGGGTGAACAAAGTGGAGTGATGTGTGGGTGAGTTAGTGAAAGCCTTTAAATACTTTATATGAAAAACCTGATTTTTTTTGAGGTAACTGTGACATTTCTGATGTGAAATAAGTGGGTTTTTTTATTTATTTTTAATGGAAGGTTTGAAATGGAGGCTTTGTTTTGAAGCCCACCACTAAAAAATGAAAGCTTTGGTTAACTCTGATGCACCCTATTAATAGAACAACAAGATCAGCATCAGAATTACATGTTAAAACAAACTGTCAGCTTGCTAGTTGACAAGAGCAACCTTTCAAAGCAGATCAAAAACAGAAAATAAATAATAAAATTAGAAGGAGTGGGAAATCCATATACATTATTGCGGAAATTGATTTTCCACCCAAAAATAGGTAGGGTCACCCACTGACCCCACCCTTGAATTCCAACTCCTTATATATTTTAAATAATTTCAGAAGAAAAAGACCAATAAACCACGGCACCACTATGCCGCCTTTTTGCCATTCTAATATTTCACACATAATGCCATGTATAGGTTTCACACCTTAAATTCAGTCAGAATAGAGGTGTTGTGTATATTTTAGGATTTACAGGCGGATTTGTGTTATGTCACAATTCCCGCACGCAGCCCTGCATTCATATAGCAAGGGTACACACGCCTGACACTCATTATGTAGGCGCATGTCAAGAATCCCGCATGCAGAATGACTGATAATGGATTCCCGCACGCAGCTGTCAATTCTGCGAGCGTCAACATCAGTCATGCTAATTCCAACAGCCAGGTACCGCAGGAACATGCTATAACTTGCATGCATACATCATGCATATGTAACAAGTTGACTGATGGATAGGGAGATGTTTGAAACCTAAGAAAAATCAATGAAAATATGAAAATCAAAACATTAAAGCAAATAAATTGTGAGAAACAATAATGAAGGTTGTCATGTAAATCATATTGCCAAATCTTTATGAACCACAAAAAACACCAAGAAGTCTACCAAAAAACTATTAAAAACAACCAACATGTGCAGAAGATGGCGTAGAATCTACAGATACCCACTTCTACCCATGCAACGCAAAAGAAAGTAATACAGAATAAGGAGATATGTCTGAACTACAAAAAAAAATTAATATTTAAATACCTTCTGACAATTATTTCACATAGAAATATGACACAGGCAAGGCTAGCCAGTTAAAAGCACCCATAATACCTGCCAAACTAGCCCTGGTTAGCCTGAAAGCCACAGAACACAAGAACAACCCTCTCTACGTGCCCTGAGAAGATCTTATTACCCCAGAAAAGGATATAATCAACCCCTTTTAGATGGTTTAAACCCAAGTAATTTTTAAGTAATCAATCCAGACCCCTTTCCATCCGTGATCAAGTGTTTATTCAAGATAAACAAGTGATTTATGGCCTCATTCTGATAGTATAATTATTAATTCTAACCCATTGTTAATTCCATTGCAGAATATTAGCAATAATCCTCAACAATTGTCCTGAGACCCTTTCAACCGTGAATTTCTGCAAGTTTCTTGGAGTGTCTGCTTAAATTACTCATTTATCTCCTCCTTGCCTCCAGGAATAAGTGCTGTGAGTCAGCCAGTCTACCCAATCCCCTTTGGTAAACCCCTTTTGAGTAATCACTGAGGACCTCATTGTCCCAAGGCCTTTAAACGGTTTCAAAGAGCCCCTTGAAGAGAGGTTGTTATCCAATAAAGATCCCCTGTTTGCATAAACTGTGGCCCCTCTTGAAAAATATATTTAAATCAATTTAATCCAACCAAACCACTCAAACTTTGCACTTGCTTCCAAATCAACCATTTGAGCATTTTACATAATTTTATTTGAATTATCATTATTCCAACACCAATATCACTTGATGTAGCTAAAGGATGGCAAAATTCCTTGTATCAGTAAGCTGGCACAAACCCAAATGGTGAAATAAAAACACAAATGATGGAGTTATATCATGATTAAGAATCAGAATAGAAATCTACTTGTTCTTTGAGATGATTAAACCAACCAGATTCTTTCTCTGAAGTCAAAGAATCTGGTCTTGATACAATGGGAGGGATTGTAATAATATCTTCCTCAAGTATGAAAGAACCCAGTAGATATTTTTAACAAAGAAAATAAACCTGGCATCTGAGGGTTTCTTTCAACCCATTTTCATAGGAGTAAAAGTAAAACATGAAGCAAAGGATAGGAAAAAAATTGGTCTTCCATAAGTGTCTGCTATGATTTGGCCCATATCTAACTTTTCAAGCCATTATGAAGATGGAATCTTTTCATTGATGTCTTTAGCATCAAGCCTTTTTGAATTGTTTCAACCTCTAGTATACCACCAATTATCTTAGCATAGCATTCCTTATTTTTCCCCAAGGTTTCAATCATCTCCCTTTGCACTTTAACCCATCCAGAGTAATTTCACAAAAGTGATTTAGCAATGAATCTAAATCTGCAATCCCATTTCAAACTGGATTCAAAACCTCAACCAAGAACTTATGTAAGTTTTCAGGTATTTGGTTGGCGTATTTCAATTTGGTTTCCTATGATCAAAACCTACTTAGACCAACATTATAATAACATAAATGAAAGCACCTCTTTCCAAAGATGAGCTTCTTGTTGAGTTCTCCACTTCTTCTTCTTCTTCACAAGAGGATTCATATTTTAAATGAAGGGAGGAATATTTACTTTCAGTCTCTTCATCTGAACTTTAAAATTCAGATTCTGATGCTAAGGAATTGTAATATAATCATCATTTCCCATCAGTTCATACATCAAAAAAATGAACTCTTCTCAAAATAAAAGACTTACTATCTTTGGTATTATTGGTTCCCTTCTAACTGTTTTTTCCCTTTTGAGTTCCCTTTCAACATGCTTGAATATTGAAATTTCAATATGGGTGTCTTTCAATTTTGGTGGACTGTGGCTGGATCATAAGAACTTTTGCTTGAGCCTTGGCTTAGCATGCTTATAAACAAAATTGGTTGTGTAATTTACCACAGAATTTAAAATCTGCACTCTAACTTTCTCAGGTTGTCCCATAAAAATTTAACTGAGCTTGTCAAACAATTGAGATGAGTAAAGCACTGGATCAGTGTCAATATTTCAAAAAGAAAAACCATCACTCCTTTTTAAAAGCATGCAGGAATCATAAATCAAATAGGAATCATAAATTAAAAATCCTTCATCAAAAATTAATTCAAACAATCCAAAAATCCAAATTAATAAACTGGAAGGTTTATAGTCTAACCTCCACTGAGACTGAACATCCCCAGGCACAAAAAATACTCTCAATTCTATTATTTCTTCTAACATGTGGGGAAAGGGCAAGCCCATCTTCTTTGAATATGACTTTGAGCACACCTTGCCATCATTGTTTTGATTTAACTTCCCAAATTGTTCCCCAATGATTTAATTTTTCCAATTTAAACTTTTTAACCCCAAGTTAAATGTTCATTTGGAGGAAAATTTCCTAAATTTATTTGAGAATTTTTAAGAAAATATTCACTGATTTTATTTGGCTAAAAATGGTTCCTTCAATGTGTTTCCACACATCCAAAATGTTCCCCACAGATCCCACAAGTAAATTTTTGAAAGTAGCATGGGTCCCTTCTCTCCAAGACATTTTTTTATTTCCACAGTCAGGGATTACACAATTCCAAACCATGAAAAACATCCTTTTGATAGGGAAGATTTTCTTTTCCATATCATCAAGCACATCCTCATTTTCTTTCAAGAAACACTGTACACAACCTTCAAGATAAGCAATCCCAGCAGAGATTAACAGAAGAAGAAATAATTTGGCCTACTTGGATTTCTGAATCATTTACTTCTGCCTCACCCTTGGTTTTAGAGGCACCATATTTTTCTCACAGAGACATGAAACTTTTCCATCCTTCATTGTAATTACTGAAGCAAACTGGGAAATTCACTTGAAAATTTGTAGAAAACTTTCAATAGAACAACTTTCTGGATGACTCAGGGAAACTATGCTCAATTGGAGAAATCAAAGATTTTTCACAGTCCTTCAAAGAGACTTTTGGAAGCCTTTCTGGATTGTTAGACAACTCCTTAATTGAATTTTATGCCCCACTTTAGAATTCAAATTTTTCTTTTGTTTTTGAAAAAAAAAGAATTTTTGAAAGTTTTCTTGTTGTCTTCCATTCCTAAAAAATTCAGAAGTGGGATTTTGTAACTATTTGTTTTATAAGTACAATCCAACAGAGCAATATGGTGGTATTTTTTAAAAATTTCTATGGACTCAGGATGAGCAAAGAACAGGGCCTCTAAGTGACCCCCTCCACTTCATTTTGACCTGGAAACCCACTCAGTTTTTTGGAGCATCTCAAATATAATGTCCATAACACTTTTCCCTTGATTTCAGCTTCCCTAACTTTCTGCTTAGTGTTATAGAATTTTCTATTTTCAATGTATTGTCCACCATCAATCTTGCTAAATTTCCTTTTGATTTGAACTGGATTGAGCCAATCTTTCATGCCTTCCTTGAGTTGACCCAAGGCCACACCAGAGATTCTCCTTAGTTTAGTATGTGCTGAGGGGTTTTGAGATGGTTTATGACTTTGTTGTTCATTTCTAATGGAGAGGCGCCATTTAGTATCTGCTACTGTGCAAATTGCATGAATTATGAATTTGCACCCAAAATTTCTTTTGTGAGTTGGTCTTTTCCATTTGGTGAGTAGTGGCCCTTCATACACTCCATGTCTGTCACAGGCTAGGTTTAAATATTTGTTTCTCTTTGACTTGAATTTTGTCAAGGCGTAGCCATGCATGGCTTCCCATTTTTAAAAATAGTCCTTGGCTTCTTTTTTAATAGGAAAGGCTCTCACAGAAAGAGGGTCAAGGGGTTCCAAGGGGTTCTGGAATTACACCTGCCATTGTTTCATTAATTTTTTTTTGAAGCCAAATCAGTATCAGTCAAATGGCATATGAAATGTGACCCACCAGCCTGGGTCCATTCTAGTTTTTAAACATCTTGTTACTCAATTTTAACCTTAGATGAAGATCCAATTGGGGCTTCCAATGTTTTATTTTCCAAATCCCTACCCAAATACCTATATTCTGCCAAAGGTTTGGTAACAACACTTTAAATTAAGTACTCTAACACAGCCATGTTGCAACCAGGGTGGCTTGGGATTGCCACTGTTTCAATAAACCAAAAAAAAATCCCAAGTAAATTAAGTATTCAATCCAACTGTTTCAAAAGCTCCAAATTCTGCTCATTTTTGGGCTGAGAAAAGTAGAATTATCTGACAAGCAAGTGATGTGTATGGTTTGTTTATTTGACAAGGGAGTGATTTGCATGGTTTGTGACATGTCTCTGTTTTTCCAATAGGCAGAATTTGATCCCAAGTTCTTTCTTTGGTACAATAATAGTCCCAAAATTTATCCATTTTAGCCTCCTGGATGCCAAGACCCTTTCTTTCCTTTAGCTACCAGAGGTGATAGAATAAATAATAAATATATTATTCAATAAATGCAGCAAAAATATGTAAAATACTTGGATAAAGCTATTGCAAGGTTAATTGGTTTGGTTATGATTTAATATAATTAATCAATATTAATAAATTGATTGTTTAATAATTTAATAGAGATGCCACAATAATATTTGGGATCTTTAACACCCCTCTTCAGGGAACTCACTTTGAAAACACATATACCTGGTTACTTCGGAAATTTTAATTTCTATTCTTAAAGGAGATATTGCCAAAAGATAATATATATATAAAATATATGGTGGATTTGCAGGGACTTGTAGCCAAGCTTCCACAACAGAAAAAGGATAATAAGACTCACTGGTATATTTTTAAAATCCTTTAGGTACCTTTTTGGGATGTGCGCTGGTGGGTTAAACCTATTCCTGGGGTTAAAAAGGTTTTTCAGCAGTTTAAATTGATAAAAAGGGTTGCGGACGGATATTATTAATCAGAATAAAGCCATAAATCAATGAATTATCTCTTAAAAGTATTTTATTACCTTGGCACTGTTTCTGGATGTAAATATAACTGGGTCTCTGGGTATCAACAACCTCAAAAAGGGGACATTACTTATATCTTTTTGAGTCCAATTTCTGTCCCTCTGAGGGCTATAGGGGCGCAAGGGGACAGGTTCCAAGAATAGCAGGGCGGCCAGTGCTGGCCCTGCATGTGCCCTAGATTCTGAGCCTGGGCTGGAGCTTGATCATTCTGGATCTGGTTCTATTTCTAATAATAATTGAATCATTTGTTGGAAAAAAGCGCCTAGTTGTTCATATGATCTTCCTTTAGTCATGTATGTCATGAGAATTTAGTGAACTTGATTGAATATTTTAGTTGTTGGATGTTTTAGGAACATTTTGATCTCATATAGTTCCTGTTTATTTCACTCTATGTGTGAATTCTTGTCCTTTGAAGTTGTTAACATCAATTTTTGAAATTGGTGTTGGTTTACTTAGATAATTTACTAAAAATAATTAATTGGAATTTATATGTGACATATTTGTTTTTTTAGATTGAGGAAAACCTACAGACATTAATATGTCTTTAAACTTTCATAAAGTTCATTGGAAGTAGTTTATTAGACTCTTTCAATCTCTTGATGGTTATTTTTGAAGTTCAATGATTTAGTAAAATAATTTATTAAAAATGGTTCCTTTGGGAACTTTAGTAATATTTTTACATATCTAAGTTCATGAGACCTTCATGGACGATTTGGTGTCCTGAGGTTCTCATTTATTTCACGATAAGATAGGTACTCCGGCCTCCAACTTTTTTAATAGTCTTTTTTGACATTTTATGTATTTATTTATATAATTTAGTTAAATATATAAACTCATCTTTTTATGTATTTTTAATTGATTTACCTGCCTATTTATTCACTTTCTACGCGTGGAGATATCTATTACATACGCTGGATCTATCAGTATGGGTAGTAGCCTGTCTAATTGGTACCTGGACAGCGGTTCCTCATCATGTGTTGATGGCTTTCGCGCCTGTTGCTTTGCATCTTCCTGCAGTTGCCCATTGGTCACCTGCCTGGGGCTGCGCGCCCGCTTGTCAGCCATTGCTCTCACCCAAGCTTTTTCTCTGGCGTCCATTGCGCAAGTGTGCAGATTTTGCAGCTGCGCGCGGGAGTGTCAAGAAAATTCTTTTTTGTTGATCACTCCCAAAATATACAGAATTCTCTAAATCTGACTAAATTTTAGCTATGAAACCTAACCCTGAGTTTTCATGTGAAATTATAAAAGTGGAAAAATGTGGACTGGTGGAGCCGTGGGCTACAACTTCACTATTATGTGATTTAAGATGGGTAAGGAGTAGGAATAGGAAGGTAGGGTTGCTGAGTGACCATACCAGAAATTGGGTGAGGAATCCAAATCCTCAATAATATTTTGGATATTCATACTCTTTAATTATTTTTATTAATAATTTTAATTAATTTTCTTGTTTTTGGTGCTTTTTCAGCTAGCTCTGACATAGTACCAAGCTGACATTGCCACATCCCTAAATTTGGTTTTATGGCACTCAAATGTGGTCCAGGGGTGCCTAGGTACCCCTGATGCCCCCCTTAAATTTCCCATTTGGGGCTGTTTTTCACCAAATGGGCCAGGAAGACATTCCCAACCACATTTGCAGCTCACACATCCCCCGGGGGTTGTAAACCAAATAGATTGCAAATGAGTAGTTTTTGACCTCCCATAGCCCATGCAAGTTGTAAAAGTCTTTGCTTGTGGCTTGTTGAGTTCTGAAACTGGGTTAAAAAATCATCTGGGTTGCAAACAGGCATAAAAGGCCCTTTAAAATGTGGGGCTGTGGATTTTAAATGCCCCAATGGAAAACCATGCTTAAAGAAAAATCCCTAATCAACCATTTTAAAGGCTATGAAATCATATTGAATCACAAAATAAATTAAAAAATGCTATTTTAAGTTTACAGGAAGATCCAAATGGGAAATTTTAATGATTTTGCCTTAGAGATCCAGAATATTGACATTCATAAAAATTGGTAAGGAAGGCATTGACATTTATATGGGACACACATCCAATGCTCTTTAGAAACCTTCAAAACATCCAAATAAATTCTTTCTAGAAATTCATAAAAAGCCAAAGGATAAATAAATTCCTTCCATAGACATTGATTAAATACCTCCTTTCTTTCCAATCCCCATTTTGGTTTATTTCTGAAATCTGAGAAGGTTCTCCAACCTGCAGATCCACCAAATAATTTCCACAATTGAAATACCTTGGGTTATTGAAGACAGATCAAAAAATAACTGGAAAAACAAATTAGACGGTGAGGAACAAATCTATTCCAGTTTTTTCTCACATAAATAGACCAATTGGAAGATTATTGAACTGGAATAGAACAATTTGTTGATTGTTTAAGTGGAATAAATGAATTTCAGGATAATTGCATTGGCATAGAAGAATTTGAATATTGATCAACTGGTTGGATGAATTGAATTAATTCAGCCTGTAGGCTCTAGTCAGGAGAAAAAGAAATCCCAGAAACTCTAACCATGTGGCATTGAGATTTAATATTAGCTTGAATTTTCCAGGTTGAAAATTCAGTTGCCACTTGAGCTTATTTAATTTCACAATCTTTGAAATAAAAATTCTTTCTCCAGCCTAAGGGCTTGAATTTCTTTCATTCCCAATTCTAATTAAATATTTTGCACATCTTTCTTGTTTTTCATTTCTGTTTGGATTTTTTCCACATCTTTCTTTTCAGGTGAACAATTTAATATTTTTTCCTATTCCTTTCCATAAAAAATCCTATCTTGATACCTTTAAATATTCAGATTTCTTTATTTTTCTTTCCAACGTTTCAATATGGACCAGGCTCCATTCATTCCAAATAAATTAGTAAGATAATTCCTAGTTCTGAAACTGGAATGGTTTTGGCAATTTTTTTGGCTAAAACATTGCCAAAAGGCATCATTTGCATGATTTTAGTAAACAAATTCCAATAATCATGCCAATTGGTATTCTTTCCAACCCCAGGATTTTTTTCAGCCTTTTTTCAGCTTCAAAGGAGGGGTGGGAGAACACACCATTTGATAAATTTTTGGGCCCCCAAAGTACTGTAAACATTAATTGAGTTTCTGGGGGGCTAAAGTCAGGCCTCTGGATCCCATGAAGAGTTTTTATGGGGAAGAATGTTTTTTTAATTCAAATATGAGCACCAATTGAGTAAATTTATTATTTAAAGTGCAAAAAATATCAATTTTTGCAAGGAATTCAAACCAGACCTCAGATTTGAAAAATAAAGTTCACCCAATTTAATAAAAATGAGGAAAATGATTGGAATTTATTTTTTTTACACAAAATGGATTATCATTTGAATCTCCAGCCATTTCTTCACGCGTTTTATTTTATTTTTAAACTTCCAGTTTGAGCTCCAATCTTTGCTTTTTAAACTGAAGCTTCTGTTTTCCCACCTCAAGCCCACTGCTTTTCATCTTGGATTTAACTGTTTTTAAAGTTATATTGATATATTATTATGTATACATTTTCAAACACCTGTGAAATTTCTATAATTACTCACATCAATTTTGATTTTCAATGATCTCTTCTAAAACTTAAAATCTAACTCTTTATCTTTGACTTTGATTACTTTTTTGGTTGACGATTTTTCTATGTATTCCTTCCTCTTTTCCTTGAATGAGGATTTTTGTAGCTTACAATCATTGCTTGCATTTGAGGTGAAGTGGGAGTTCCCATTGGATTAGTCTTTTTTTTAAAAAAAAAATGATTGGTGGGCTGTTGTGGAAACAAGTGGAGTTTACTCCCTCAGTTGTCTCCTAGATTTGAAATGTATTGGTCCCTTGGATCCATAAGTAGTTGAGCATGCCATTCAACTAGAAAAAAGTTGGATAAAAAAATTTGAGAGTAAGAGAATAAGAAAATGAGAACAGGGAATTTCCTTTCTTCCTTTCAGTGCTGTGGGAGCTGTTCTCCCATGGCCTATGCCCCTATCTAAAACTCCAAATTGAGATTGAGGTGTAAGTATCTCCCTCTCAACCGTACCCTTGGTACAAAAACAACTGAGAACAAGCAACCCTAAGCCTTCACCCCCTCCATCACTTGGTGCCTCCTGCCATTACATCAATCTGGGTTTGTCTTTCTCATGTAACAGCCTTTTATTTGCCTGTCTGCATCCTCCCAATGGGCCCAACTTTGGTTTTCCTCCCTGGATAACCCTGAGCAACTGTCCCACTCCTGCTTCCCTAAACTAGAAACACCTGCAAACTCAGCCAGATACACTTTTTTTCTTGATCCACTTGCTTGGACCAGATTTTGGATCTGCAGCACATTCCAGGCACCAGATCCTGAGCTTGCAAAAGCTGATCCTTAGCCAGTCTGTGTCAGCTTGCTACTATCTACAGAGCAACCTTTCAAAGTAACAAGAATACAAAATAAAAATAAATAAATAAAATATTAAAAATGAGTAGTCAATCCATAAATATTATTGCAGAAATGAATTTCCCACTCAAAACAAGGTAGGGTCACTCACTGACCCCACCCTTGAAATATAACTCCTTCATATTTTAAATAATTAATTAAACATTTACCAAAAGGTCACAACACCAATATGGCACCTTTTGGCAAAATTAATATTTCACATATATTTTCACGTATAGGTTTCATACCTACAATTCAGTCAGAATTGAGTTGTTGTGTATATTTTAGGAGGTACACACAGAAATTTTTTATTTCAATATTCCCAGGCGCAGCCCCGTGTCCCTATACAACCCCTATGCATCACCTTCCTGCGTACAGAAGTCCGGCGCGCAGCCAATTTTCCCACGCACGCAGCAGATCCTACCCCGCGCCCATCTGAATGGACTGATCCCCGCGTCAGGATCAGTTGTGACAAATCTGACAGCAGGTCCTGCTCACAGGAGCTAAAACCCAGTAGGGTTTACCTGGCATATTTAATAAGGTGACATATGCATTAAAAATCATCTAAAAAACTTAAAAACTCAATAAAAATATTATATAATTAATTTAAAAATATTATATAATTAATTTGAAAATATAATATAATTGATTTAAAAATATTGTATAATTAATTTAAAAATATTATATAATTAATTTGAAAATATTATATAGTTAATTCAAAAATATTATATAATTGATTTAAAAGTATTGTATAATTGATTTAAAAATATTATATAATTGATTGAAAAAAATTTTAAATAATAAATCAAATATTTAAGGTTACCACCAAACAGACAGATCTTAATCTTTGAATACCACAAAACACTACAAGGAGTGGCTTTAAAAATTATTAAAAATTATGTAAATGCACATCGGATGATGGAAAATCAATGAATATTCAAATAAGTCCACTTCAAACCAATATTAATAGTACAAATGAAGGATAAGTGAATAATGATCAGAATTACTCCATTAACAGATTAACAGATCCTGTGGCTAAAATAGTACAGAAGTCCATCAGATCTGAGGACAGCTGATTGACAGAACCAAGTGGACGTGCAAAAAATTCCCTGACTGGACTACCAGCCTCAGCCCATGAGTATTACCCTCTATACATGCCCTGAGAAGCTCATTATCACCCAAAAAGGTATTTATACAGACCTCTTTAGATCCATTATTCCCCATCAGTTTTACCCTGAATTGATTATTACCAATCAGACACCGTGTCATTTTTAGTCAAGTGCTTATAAAAAAATAAGCAAGTGATTTATGACCAAGTCTGAATTATCATTATTACTTCCCAAAACTAACCAACCTGATTCATTGAAGTTTAGTCTGGCAATCAACCCCAACTGCCCTGAAACCCTTTACCTGAATCTTTGCAGGCTTTTCTGTGGATTATTGACTCAGAGTGAGTTTTTCCCTTCCTGCCTTGCCCATTGTGCTGTTTTTCCCGGCCATATCAGTGGATAAGTTCTTATAAGGCAGCCATTATTGTTCCAAGGTTCTTAAACTGCTTAAGGAGGCCCCTTTAAGAGAGTTGGTCTGTCTGTAAAGATTGCCAGTAGTATAATACTTTGGCCCCTCTTTTTACAACCAATTGAGAACATTTTTAACCAAACCAATTAAACTTGCACAAGCTCTTAAAATATTTATTATTTGATATTTTTAAGTTTTTATCTTTGAAATATTATTATCATTATTATTATTCCAGTATTCTTATCACAATCTTTAGGTAAAGGACTGAAAGGTTCCTGGTATCAGAGAGCTGAAAGTCTGTATCCAATGCTGAGCATGCAACCCACAACACAGTTACTGGTCCCAAGTCTATAAAATGCCACCACATCCCCCCCTCCCCCCTCAGCTTGAGTTCTGTAGCCAGAATTCTCCCCACAAAACCAGCCCCCCACATCCTTCCAAAGCTATCACCAGATACCCATCCATCCATCCAAATACACTCCCCCATTTATCTGCCACCCGCCATGCCCCTTCCTGTAGCTTTTTATCCTGCCATTTGTTTGTCTGCACTCAGTTCCCTGGCTGTGGCACAGGCAACTACTGTGGTTCTTTCCATTGGCATTTCTTTCTTTGCAAAGTTATTCCTCTCAACTGGTCATGACCACAACCGTGCCCCCAAAAATGGAGTTTTTGAAACTTTTTTGTGGTTTCCACCAACAAGGAAATCCTGGAGAATTTGTGGACTCCCCTTAGGTCCAGGTTCCTCCAATTTTGGCAAACCTTGAGCTTCCCCTCTGCCCTCATATCACAAGAGCCAAGACTCCCCCTCTCCCCTCCACCAAGCCAGACAACTGAAAAGGGAGGACTTCAAACAATTGGAGGAATTGCACATGGAAAATAGGTTCTGGGAAGCTTGCATCTGTGTCAATCAGGCATCCTCAGACCTGCATTTTGAGGAAGTATTTGGAAAATGACCCCCTCCTGCTCCGCCTTTCCTGACCCCTTCATCAGCTCCTGCAGCAGCCCCATCCCCATCACCCATTCCAAGGTCTTCACTGGAACCAGAGTACCGGGCAGCTACCCCAAAATCCAAAACCAAGGTGTGTGGTTCTTTCCTCCTTTCCACTGGCCAGGCCCCAAGATGATGTGCTTTGCAACCCAAATCCAGAGTATTGCAACCCAAATATGGAAATCCTCAACATCCTGTACAGGCTAGCACTTCTGGAAGTGCACTTTTACCATTATATTTATTGGTTGACTGTGCTTCTACAAGAGTTCCTTTCTGTCCCTTGCGCACAACACACTTTCCTGGCGCAAACTAATGGTATTTTTCCACAAATTGGCCAAAGCAAGGCAGGATGAAATGGTGGAGATGATGGAGACAACTTAGACATCTTGCCTCGATTTTTACCTTCCATTTTCTTTCTTCCCCCTTCTTTCATAAGTTCTCTGTATCCCTTATGATTTGAAATAAAAATATTTTGCTTTTTCGCACCTCTTTAGGTGATATGAGAAATAATTGTGAGAACGGTCTCCTGCATGAGTAAGAGAGAGAGAAATAGGGCCCAGTCCCTGTTCCAGGTCCCTGTGCATGATCTGGGTGTCCATGAGAAATCTGTAAGCTACCCAAGTTGTGAGTCCATCCCTTATCAACCTGAGTTCCCCAAGAGGTACCTGGACTTCCCCAGAATAACTGCCACACATTTCTCCATACCCTTTTCTAAAATCAAACAAAAACTGGACCACCAGAGGGCGTAAAAAAACAAGAGAGAGCAAAAATAAAAGAATACAGACATTCTGTGGTGTCTAGTTTTTCCTACTGTTTAGACCGGCTAGAGAACCCCCTCATCAAATCAAGCTTTAGCCCCTACCCAGAACTACACTAAAGATCCCATACCAGAACTTTTCTTTTAAAGTATGGCGCTGCTATCTTCCCTTCCACACGGCTCTTTTTCCTTCCACACACTCACAGGGCTTCTCCTTCCATTTAATGACCCAGCTTTGACACTGGGCTCACAAATCTAAACAAAGTCCACAGCCAAATTGTCAGCTTGCTACTATTGCAGAGCAAGCTGCAAAAAGTAACAAAAATAACATAAAAATAATAATAATATAATTAACCTAAGAAGGAGTAGCAAAACCATAAATATTATTACAGAAAAAAATTCTCTACCCAAAATTAGGTAGGGTCACTGACTGACCCCACCCTTAAAAACCAACTCCTTATATTTTTAAATAATTAAGGAAAGAAAGACCAAAATACCACGGCTCCACTATTGAGCTTTTTGGTCAATTAAATATTTCAAACGTATTGTCAGGTGTAGCTTTCACACCTAAAATTCGGTCAGAATTGAGGTTTTGTGTATATTTTAGGAGTTACAGAAAGAAATGTGTTTTGTCACAATTCCCGCACGCAGCCGCGGCAGCCAATGCACCCGTGCGCGGCTGAGATACAGCCCTGTCACTCCTTCAAGGTTGTTTACGCATCCCCAGGCCTCTGACAAGTACGCAGCCGCGGGACTACGGTTTGACAGAGTGACGGGCTGCCTGAGAGGCTTACGTACCGCGTAAACATGCTACAACCCACACGGGAACACTCTACATATGTAATAAATGTTCCCGTGGATAGTAGATAGTCTAAAACTACATAATATTATATAAAAGTACTTAAATAACCCTTATACATATTTTTTATTAAATATAATTCAAAGTACCAAGAATGTTGCAAATAAGACAATGACAAATTCTAAAAATATATTAAAATACTTTAATATACTTTTATGAGAATTTCTAGAGATTAATATCTTTGTGATATACTTAGAAAACTAATTATGTAAAAATATTACATGAATTCCCATGACTTATATTTATAAGTAATTATCTTAGTAAATCCACTGGAACTCGAAAAAAAGGAGTAAAATCAATATCATGACTTTACTCCAGTTATTTAATACATAATGAGAACTCACCTGACATCAGGATGTCCGTAGAAATGTCTATTTAAATAATTACTAAATTACTGGGAACATTCATTAAGGATAATTAATTAAATAATACATAAATAGGACAGATTAGTGTTATTCACACGTTGTAATATCTATTATAAAGTAGAATAATTCCCATACCCTGAGGAATTAGATTATACCCGTGCTATAGCACCAAGAACATGTGACAGGATACCACTGGTTACCCTGCTAGCCTTAGTTTCCATCCCTTTGAGCCCCTGTACCTCTCAGAAGGATAGTGTTGGGACTCCAAAAGCTATAAATAAAGAGCTCTTTTGAGGATATTGATGGGAAGAGACCCAGTTATATTTATATCCAGATACCGTGCCAAGTTAATCAAGTACTTATAAGAGATAATTAAGTGATTTATGGTTAAGTCTGATCAATAATATCCTTCCTCAATCTCTTTTTTTATCAATTAAAACTGCTGAACAACCTTATAACCCCAGTATACAGGTTTAACTCATCAGGGTATGTCCCAAACAGATACCCAAAGGATTTAATAATATACCAGTGAGTTTCATTATCCTTTCTCTGTTGTGGCAGATTGGGGTCTGGCCAGGAAATATTCCATTTTATTATATTTAATACCTTGGACCACACATTTCACCTAAAAATAAATCAAAGATAAATTTATCTGACTTTACAACCGTGATTTATCATTAAATTCTTTTGCAGTGGATTTAAAAACCAATTCAGAATTAATAATCTATTATTTAAATCTTTTAAAGATAAGAAAAGAAGAATATATTAAAAATTATAAACCCACTGGTTGGAAAGCTTTAACTCAAGCTGAGCAACTTAATATCTTTTCTGCACGTAAACACTTAGATAAAATTGTTTAACAAGAAGATCTTGAGAGGCCTATTAACTTTCAGGCCCTATTAAGGAAACATAAAGCTTGGAAGAAATACCGTATAAATTACTTTTTGAAATATAAAAGTAAGTATACAACTTGTATTACAATATTATTTTTAAAAAAAAAATAATATTAATATATTTTATTGACCAATAAAATAAACCTTTTTTTACATCAGTGAACCCTCCTGTACCAGAAACCACAGCCACTGAAATTGATTTATTGGATCAAGAAATCCCAGATATCTCTGGAGGCCCTGAAAATATTTTTTGGGCAAGTGAAGACCTCATTGGAACACACCAAGACCCCGTAGGATTACCTACTCAGAATCAATTTAATCCCAATAAAGTCTGGGTACCTTTGAACATCAACTTAAGTGGGTTTTGAATAAAACTTATTTTTACAAATTTTTTCTGTAAAATACTTATAAAAATTTTATTCAAAAATGAATAGATGTAACACAAGAGCCCCAGGGAGAATTCCCTCCTATTGATCTTTGCCAACAGCTCCCAGTAACCAGGATACCACCAATAAGGACAACCATGAAGGGACTGGAAAGCGTGAATCAAATGTTGATGGACAAGGAGCAGCGCAAATTACTTCTGCCCTCTCCCAACCTAGAGTCGGAGAAGGTAGTAGAATCAAGCCACACTCCTTTACAAGAAGATTCCCTGCAGCCACCCCAGCAGAATCTGGCCAGGGAAGCCAGGATCAAAGACTTAGTCAGAGAGAACGTGAAATATTTGGAAGAGTTCAAAGAAGCCCAAGCCAAGGAGGACATGGTCTCTATGAAAAAGATAAGCTCCCAGGCAAAAGCTACCCAGATAGCTCTTCAGAAAATGATTCCAAGGAAAGAAGTAGAATCCTACGTAGAAAAATCAAATCCTTGGGATCAATTAGCCCAACTGAAAGGCAAAGGATCAGGAAAGAATAGATCCTCTTCCCATCCAAAGCCAAAGGGAAGAAAGATTGGGATCAGATAATATACCTAGCTTAAAAATGGGAAAAGGTTTACAACAATTAGCTTCTCATTCTGAGCCCAAACAAACCTCTGATGTAATTACTTCCTTTTCTAATGATACGCGTCATCATTTCAAAATTTTTTGTGAAAATTTGGACGGTGTTTATACCCAAATGGATCAATTAACCTCAGTAGTAACCAAATTGATTAATAACCAAACAAAGGCGGTAGGAATGGAAGAAATTAAAGAACACACAGAACAGTTATTGGAGACAATTAATCAAGGTAGGATCAGACAGACTCAAACAATTGAGAATATGTTATCAGGAATCCAAGAAGATTTTATTATGTCTTTCCAACCCTTAAAAGAATAATTGGTAACCACTACTAACAGCTCCATTCTATCCCTTAATGAAAAACTGGATGTTCTCAATAACAAAGTGGACTTGCAACTTAATCTTATCAATAATGATCTTAGAGACTTAAAAGTCTGTCTGACCAACCCCTTGGGGAGTACCACAGAGGAACCAAAACCTCCCAGACAAACCACTACTCCTTATGCAACACCCTTATTAGGAATGCATAGGAGTGACACCTTTAGGCCTAGTCCTACCCCTGAGATGGAGCAATCCCTCAAACTGTTACCCCCTATTTCTGAATGGCCCAAGCTCTCCGGTGAAGGAGAATACAATCATATAAATTTTATTAAATTTATTGACTACACCATTAACCCTTATGACCTACCAGAAGCTATAGATGTAGTCAGGCTGCCCAGACTATTTGAAGGAGTAGCCTTGGACTGGTTTATCAGTAAAAGAGAATAAGTAGGATCCTTACCATGGAATTCTTGGAAACTTCTGATTGAAGAACAATTTGGTTCTAGAATGTGGAAAAGAAAAATGATGAAAAATTTCAAAAATTCCTCATTTGACCCCTCCAAGGATAAGCCTGAAAAATGGTGCTTGGAACAGAAGAAGATATTGGAAATCTTCTATCCAGATGCTGATAAAGAGGAAGTAAATAAAAGACTCCTCAACCTGTGTCCTGGAAATCTTAACCATAGTGTAAGATGTAGGATGAGTATGGATGCTGACTTTCCAACTCTAATCAATGTGCTAGAAGAAGTAATAGACATGAATGGATTGGACAAGAAAGCCCCTTCTAGAACCAAAGAGAACTACAACATTAACAAAACCAGAGAACAACCTCCTCTGATGAATACCTCTGATAATAAGAAACCTAATGAGAATAGGGATAAAGAGAGGATGCCTGCAACTTATTGGAATTGTAAAAAGACTGGGCATATGAGACAAGACTGCCCATTACCAAAAAGAAATATAGCAGTCCTTGAAGGAGAGCAGGAGATTGAGGGGAATCAGAACTATGAAGATATAGCTGATACTGAAGGATCTCTTTCTGAATGTGAATTGATCCTGACCAACCCTGTTAATTTTATAGAAGCAGATATAGGAACTTCTGTAGAAATCAATAACATCCATGGGGATTCTAGCTTGCCCCAACAATGGGATCCTGCCATAATTCCTAGACATATTACGGATTTCAAACCATTAACAGTTAAACCTATGAGTGGGAAAATTTATACCACTTGTCAAACTTGTTGTGCAACAGGATTGTATAAAGACAGACCTATAAGTTTATTACTGGATAGTGGAGCTTTTTGCTCATGTGTCTGTGCTGAATTCTTAAAAAACTGGGATCCCAATTGGAAAGAACACCTTCTGCCCTTCCCAAAAGCCAGGTTCAGCTTTTGCAACTCTACCATGAATGCTATTGGATTATGGACTGCTCCTATAATACTACCTCATACTAAAGGATCTTTGAGGATACAAGTGGAATTTGTAGTATTTCTCAATGTACTATGTATACTGGGTAATGATGCCTTTTGTCTATATGGTATAGATGTGTTCCAGAGTAAAGGGAGATACTTCACAGTAGGTGGTCATTGGGACAAGAAGTTTAAGATATGCACCATCCAGTCTAACTTCCCCTCCTCTACTTATCAAAAGCATTTGGAAGACTTTTACCAAGAATATTTCTCTCAAGCAGCTCTGAATATGAAACTTTCTGAGGAACAGAAGAAAGATATATTTACAGCCTGCTTTGAGAACCAAAATTCTTTTTGTACTAAAGATAATCCCATTGGTGATATTAAAGGACATGATATGGTATTGAAATTGAACATTAAGCCTCCTTATCCTCCAAACTTAAGAAGGCCAGCCTATCCTTCTAGTCCTAAGTCTAGAAAAGCTCTTGAGGGACATATCCAAGAACTAATAGACTTACAAGTATTAAGGAAAGTAGGGAATAATTAACAGGTAGATGTGACCACACCTGTAATCATAGCTTGGCATAATGACAAGTAAAGAATGGTAGGAGACTTGAGAATGCTCAATACTTATACTCAAGCAGATTATTATCCTATAACCCGGATTGATCATGCTCTGCATAACTTGTCCAAGGCCAAGTACATCACTACTATGGATATGCTTAAAGGTTTACACCAGATACCAATAAGCCCTGAAAGCAGGAAGTTTATGAGAATAATCTGTCATTTGGGAATATATGAATATCTTAGGATGTCCTTTGGTATAAATAATGCCCCATCACCCTTCCAGAGAACAATGGATACAGCTCTAGGTACATACATCAGACAAGGATGGATGATGGTATATATAGACAATGTTATCATATACTCTGATGATTGGGATACTCATATCAAACAAGTAAGATTAGTACTCCAGACTATCTCCAGAGCAGGATCAAAGGTGTCCATGAAGAAATGCAACTTTGGCTACGGAGAATTGAAAGCCTTAGGATGTATAGTCTCTGGTCTAACTCTAGCTACTGATGAAAATAAGATAGCTGCTGTCATGAATAGACCTATGCCTAAAAAAAACAGAGTTACTTTCTTTTGTTAGTTTTTGCAGACATTACAGACAATTCATACCAAAGTTTGCTTTGCTAACTAAGAGTCTGTATGAAGTATGCAACAACAACACTCTATTTGAAATGACTCATGAGAGACTGAAAAACTATGAGGAACTAAAAATAACTATGACCTCTACTCCTTTACTCATCCAAACAGATTACCCCAAGCCCTTCAAACTGTAAATTGAGGCCTGTATGGAGGGGTTAGGAGCTGCTCTACATCAAGAAAGGATAGAAGAAGACAGACCAGTAGAGAAACCAGTACTCTTCATATCTAGACAGATCAAAGGTACAGAAAAGAGATATGGAGCCAGTCAGTTGGAATGTTTGGCACTAGTATGGGCTTTAAAAAAGCTACACTATTACTTAGAAGTCACCACTTTTCAAGTGATCACGGACTTTAATGCTGTAAGAACTCTTATGAACATGAAAACCCCCAGCAGACATATGCTCAGGTGGCAAATTGCTATACAACAATATAGAGGTAAGTGACTATAGTGCATACAGCTGGAGTTAAACATCAGAATGCTGATAGTCTAAATAGGAATGCTTTTCCTAATGACTCTAACAATCCAGCATATGACCCTGAAGATCAAGATATCTTTCCTATCCTGAACATCAATCTTTTTGCATTGAATGCTCCAATAATGGGGATTCACTTATGTGAATTAGATACTGCTTTCTTCAACCTAGTAAGGGACAACTACTCTCCTCAAATCAAGCTGCTGATTACCATTATGGAATGTGAATCCCCAGAAGCAGCTCTGATAAATATTCTACCTGCTTCATTACTTAAAACCTATAAAGCAGGAAGGTTTACCTTTTGGGAAGGTCTCCTTTACTACAGACACCAACATTCCAGTGTATTAGTGATAAGCAACAAAGAAAATATACAACATATACTCCAGGAATTCCATGACAACTGTCCATCAGGGCATCTATCAACAGAAAGAACTTTGTAAAAAGTAAAACAAACTGCTTGGTGGAGAGACTAAAAAGAAATCACTATTAAATATGTTACTAGCTGTGAAACCTGCCAAAAATCTAATAAAACTACTGGAAAAAGGTTTGGACTCTTACAGAAAATATCTGAACCTACAAACAGATGGGAAATTATTAATATGGATTTTGTCACTGGCCTCCCCCCTGGAGGTACTCATTCATATAACTCTTTCCTAGTTATAGTTGACAGATATTCTAAGAAGGCAAAATTCTTACCTAACCACAAAGAAGATAGTGATATGGATGTAGCTTTACTATTCTGGAACAGGATCATAGCTGATGTGGGTATACCCAAGATTATAATCAGTGACAGAGACCCCAAATTCACCTCTGAGTTTTGGAGGAATCTACATGATATACTGGGTACTACTCTAGCTTTTTCTACAGCATACCATCCCCAGACTGATGGATTAGCTGAAAGAATGATACAGACCCTAGAAGATATGCTAAGAAGGTTCTGTAGCTTTGTTCTAGAATACAAAAACTCAGATGGTTATTTCCATGATTGGGTAAGCCTGCTCCTGGCCCTGGAAATGGCTTATAACAGCAGTAAACATTCTACTACCAAAGAAGCTTGTTACATACTAGAAAGAGGATGGATTCCAAAAATCCCTAGGAATAACTTAAACTATAACTTAGCCACTATTCATCCAACATGTCTTGACTTTAAGAAGATGATAGATCTGGAAAATAATCATGCTCAAAAATGTGTAGAAGAAGCAGTAGAATACAACAAACAAAGATGGGACAAATCACATAAAGAACCTGACTTTAAAATAGGAGATCAGATCTTGATATCTACAACCAATTTTGACAATCTAGCAGGTAACAGAAAACTGAAACCAGCCTGTGTTGGACCATTTTTTATCAAGAAGATTCATGGCAAAAATGCTGTGGAAGTAATCTTGAGTGAAGAATTATCAAGGAAACACCCAGTATTTCCTGTTAGCCTAGTCAAACACTTTCAGCCAAGAGAAGGTAGCAACCTCCCTCCAGCAATAATCCCAATAGAACCTGACCCTGTGAAAGAAAAAGGGAAAGTCAGCAGGATGTTGAGAGACAAGAAAGAGAGAGTACAAGGAAAAGATGTTAGACTATACTTAGTAAGATACAAAGGAGAATCTGCAGACAAAGATGAATGGTTACCAGAAAATAACATACCTGATGGACCAATACATCTCAGAAACTACAGGGCCAGCAAAAGGAACTGAAACACACATGAAGTTAATTTTCTCCCAACATCTCCAGATTTTTTTCAGATATGGCCATATCTTGGAGTGGGGGAATGTCAGCTTGCTCCTATTGCAGAGCAAGCTGCAAAAAGTAATAAAAATAAAATAATAATAATAATAATATAATGAACCTAAGAAGGAGTAGGAAAACCATAAATATTTCTACAGAAAAGGATTTTCCACCCAAAATTAGGTAGGGTCACTCACTGACCCCGCCCTTGAAATCCAACTCCTTATATTTTTGAAATAATTAAGGAAAGAAAGAACAAAATACCATGGCTCCACTATTGAGCTTTTGGTCAATTGAATATTTCACACGTATGGTCACGGATAGGTTTCAAACCTAAAATTCAGTCAGAATTGAGGTGTTTGTTGGTATTCAAGTATCTGCTCAAATCAGTCTACCTTATTCTGTTCCATGTTATTCTATTTGACCCTATCTCTTTTCTATTTTTCTCTGTTCTATCTCATCCTTACCTTGTTTCCTATTCTCTACCTACTACTTTGTTCTTTATAAGTTTACCTCATTTCCTATAAGCTCCCAACCTGCTGCCTTCATTTTCTCTTCCTCCCGTGCGCCCCCTATATTCAACTGCTGCCAATACTCCATTTCTGAAGGCTTGCAAGACTGCTCCCCTGGATCTCTCAAACCTTCATCCTCAATCACCTGGACGGGCAATCACTCTTCAACCAACTGGAAGCTTGACATCAACCAGCTCACTCACCAGCCACCGCTACAGCTCAAGCTCAAGCTCACTCAATTACCAACTCCCAACTCCTGGAGCGCTACACCGGATCACTCCTCAGCTATTCCTTCTTTTCCCCTTCTTCTTCTTCACCGCCTTGTCTAGTCAACACGCCATCTGGTCCTTTTAAGGTGTCTACTCTACTATGTTTTCTTTCTTTCTGATTCTTCCTCTCTGACCCTTCCTTGCTGAAATCAAACGTCCTTTTAAGTCTCTTATTCCTTCAGATTTACAGTCCAACCACTTATTGGACCAGATAGGCTCTATGTCCGACTCGGATGAACAACTCAACTCTTCAAAGCTCAACATTCCCCTCCTCAATGACTCGAACTTCCCATCTTGGAGTCTCAGGATCAAGAGTTATCTCTGCAGGAAAGGACTTCTCGAATTGACCATTGAACCCCCTCCCTCACCCATGACCGGGCCCCAAAAGAAGAAGATATATGAGGCCGCTGACATAATCATCCAACACCTTGGCGAATCGGCTTTTGAATCCATTATCAATGACGACAACAATGGTAACCCTCACGCCATATGGCAGGCCATTCTTGAACGATACGCCTCACAATCCTCCAACAATTGCGGCCGCATCTGGCTTAATTTCATCCGGTATCTCTTCAAAGGCGATCTGACGACCTACATCAAGGACTGCAGGAAGCTCATGAACGAACTAACAGTTGTTAGACTTGAGGTTCCTCCCGACATCCTCAGCTACACCATCCTTGCCAAACTCCCCAGCTCATTCTACCACATTGTTGACTCCCTAATTCTCAATGACTCCCTACTTCAAAACCCAACCAGCATCTTGAACAAGCTTCGCGAGGTCCTTCACCTTGAATCTTCTCGACTACCGGAGGTCAACTCGTCACTAGATACGACTCCTTCAGTCCCTCTGCACAAGTCCACAGCTAGGTCCACAACAAGGAAAAAACCCAAACACCCCTGCTCCAAAGGACATCACAATCCCTTAGCTGAACACCCAGAGAGCAAATGCTGGTTTGTCCACCCTCACCTCAGACCCAAATGGAACAAGATCCCCTCATCAAATCTCCACTCAGTCAACAAATGCCCTTCCACCGAGGATGTAAGCAGCTCCAAAGGTGCCGAACTACACTTCAACGCTCAAATCTACCTGTCATCTCACAGAAAAGACTCTCACCTCCCGGTCTTGGACTCTGGGGCAAGTCACCACATCGTCAATGACCCCAAGGTTATGTTCGATTGCACTCCCATTCATCTTGAGGTGGGAACCGGCTCCCCAAACAACTCCCTTACAGCTACGCATTCTGGATCAGCCAAACTCACCAACCATCTTGGCTCATCTATCATCCTCCGAAACGTTCTTCTCATTCTGTCAATTAACCGGTGTCTCATCTCTCTCACTCAACTAAACTCTTCTAAGGCGAACTTCTCAAAAATCGGATACTTGGGCTTTGAAGTGAAGCTGGATAAGATTAGCTTCGTGGGCACCACAAACAACAAACTAACGGAACTTTGTGGAACTAAGTTTCAGCAATGCGATCAATCCACAATGCTCTTCAAGGCTCCGGACAACCTCTGGCATCTGCGACTTGGCCACGCTAGTAATCAATCCCTCAAGACTCTCAATCTACGCTCCAATGACTCTGACGCTCGATCCTCCGTCTGCCAAATATGCAAGACTTGCAAGCAAGTGTTGACTCCTTTCAACCACAAATTCAAAAGGGTCACCAACCTTCTTGAAGCTGTCCACCTGGACGTGGTCGGACCTTTCTCCATCACCTCAAACTTGGGGTTCTCCTATTTCCTCTCCCTCACAGATCAATTCTCCGGTTATCGCTCCGTGGCTCTGCTCAAACAGAAAAGCAAGGCTTTTCCCGCCATCAAGGACTTTGTGACGCGAGCCGAACGTCAAACTGGCCATTCCGTGAAACTTCTGATCTCTGATAACGGCGGCGAGTTCATCTCCTCCAAACTTCACGCCTACTGCCTTGAAAAAGGAATCTCTCAACACTTCTCTCCCCCTTACACTCCTCAGCAAAACGGACTGTCTGAAAGATCAAATTGCCTGATTCTGGAGAAGGCTTGCTGCCTGCGAAACCAAAGCAATCTACCGCTCAAGTTCTGGGACGAAGCCGTCAACACCGCCACCCACATCCTTAACGCTCTCCCCTCTAGAACTCGTGGCAACACTGTTCCTTACAACACCTGGCACGGACGACCTTTCAATCTCAACTGCTTACGACCTTTTGGATGTGCCGCCTTTGCTATCATTCCCAAAGCTGTTCGAACCTTCAAACCCCTCCCCACCAGCAAAAGAGCGATTCTGCTCGGGTACGTCAATGACTTTTTGTCATACAGACTGTTGGACCTGGACTCCTCCAAAATCTTCATCTCCGCGAACACGTCGTTTGACGAGCTCTCCTTTCCTTCCCTGCCCGGCTCAAAACCATTGCATTGTCCTACCAGCTCCGACCACATACTGACCCCCTTCTCTCCTCTTTCCCCTTCCACATACAACTCTTTGAATCCTACCTCTGCTCCTCTTCTCTCCTCCCCAAATTCCCTTGATGTCTCCCCCACCAACTCAACCCCCACACCTGTATCTTCTCATAACACCCCTGGCTTCACCATTCCATCTGCGATCAATCCCCCTCTCTCTGCTCCTCAACTTTCACACGACAGGCTAACCCACGACAACATTATCTCCCATCCACGTCGTCTCAACTCAAAAGTGGGCCTTCCCGCCATCTATCTCATTGTTGACAACGGCTATTCGGATCCCAAGTCAGTCCAAGAGGCCCTCAACTCGAAATACCGAGAAGAGTGGCTTGAAGCGATGAGGCACGAGGAACTCAACTTACTCAACTATCAAGTCTGGGAAGAGACCAACCTCCCCGAGGGCAAGCTGGGACTTCGATGCGTATGGGTTTTTCGGACAAAGCAAGACGAGCAAAACCGGATCGTTGAGTTCAAAGCCCGCCTATGTGTACAAGGCTTCAGCCAACAGTATGGCATTGACTTCACTTCCACCTTCTCGCCCACTGGGGACAAGACCTCTCTCCGTATGCTCATTGCCCTGGAAGCTCAGCTAAAACTCAAATTCCACCAGGTCGACGTAAAGGCCGCCTTTTTAAACGCCCCTCTTCGCGAAGAAGTCTACCTCACCCCTCCACCCTATATCTCCGTGGCAAGCGGAAAGTATCTCAGGCTCAAGAAGGCCTTGTACGGTCTCAAACAGGCACCAGTGGCCTGGTACCACACACTGAGCAGCTGGCTTGTCGACCTTGGTTTCCACAAGAGCGAGGCCAACCAATGTGTCTTCTGGAAAGATTCCACCTACCTCTACGTCCATGTCGACAATATCGCAATATTCAGTGATTGCCCGGACATTTTTGTTAACCAACTCAGCTCCAAATTCAAGACAAAGGACCTGGGACCGGCCTCCATACTTCTTGGAATGAATGTCACTCACCTTTTGAATGGATTCAAGCTCTCCCACTGCTCGTACATCAACCAAATTTGCGGACAATATGCGCTTCCGCCGCACAAGTCATTCTCAACTCCCTTCAGGCCTCATGGAAAGCTGTATGCCTCAAGCGAGGAAGACCATCACGAGTTTCTACATTCAGGGGCAAATTATAGAAAGATTGTTGGTGAGCTCAATCATATCAGCATATGCACAAGACCCAACATCACCTTTGCGGTCAACTACCTGGCTCAATTCCTTGTCAAACCTAATCTTCACCACTATCAGGCGGCGCTGCAAGTGCTCCAGTATCTCCAGCACAGCTCTAGCCGAGGAATAACTTTCACTTCCTCCTCTGCTCCCCCCGGCCTTGAAGCATATGTCGATGCCGACTGGGCAACCTGTCCCACCACGAGGAGGTCTGTCTCCGGGATGGTCATCCGCTGGCTCGGCAGCGTCATCACCTGGAAATGTAAGAAACAGCCGACTCTCTCACTATCCACCACTGAAGTCGAGTACAAAGCGCTGGGCGACGTCATCAAGGAAATAAGCTGGGTAAAATTGCTCATGAGCGAATTTCTGCCGGAAGAAGCAATCAAACCGTCCATTGTCCACGAGGACAACGAGGACTGTATTAAACTAGCTCTCAACCAAGCTAATCACGCCACGTTTCACACAAAACACATGGAATTGCGATTTCACTATGTTCGCAATGAAATTCTGAAAAACGCGATCAAGCTCCAGAAGGTGTCCTCCAAGATGAACCTGGCGGACTTCCTCACCAAACCGTTAAGCAGGATAGCGCTTCATCGTGCGCTAGACACTCTAAACATCTCAAAGTGATTTGAGCAAGGGAGGCTGTTGGTATTCAAGTATCTGCTCAAATCAGTCTACCTTATTCTGTTCCATGTTATTCTATTTGACCCTATCTCTTTTCCATTTTTATCTGTTCTATCTCATCCTTACCTTGTTTCCTATTCTCTACCTACTACTTTGTTCTTTATAAGTTTACCTCATTTCCTATAAGCTCCCAACCTGCTGCCTTCATTTTCTCTTCCTCCCGTGCGCCCCCTATATTCAACTGCTGCCAATACTCCATTTCTGAAGGCTTGCAAGACTGCTCCCCTGGATCTCTCAAACCTTCATCCTCAATCACCTGGACGGGCAATCACTCTTCAACCAACTGGAAGCTTGACATCAACCAGCTCACTCACCAGCCACCGCTACAGCTCAAGCTCAAGCTCACTCAATTACCAACTCCCAACTCCTGGAGCGCTACACCGGATCACTCCTCAGCTATTCCTTCTTTTCCCCTTCTTCTTCTTCACCGCCTTGTCTAGTCAACACGCCATCTGGTCCTTTTAAGGTGTCTACTCTACTATGTTTTCTTTCTTTCTGATTCTTCCTCTCTGACCCTTCCTTGCTGAAATCAAACGTCCTTTTAAGTCTCTTATTCCTTCAGTGTTGTGTATATTTTAGGAGTTGCGGACGGAAATCTGTTTTGTCACAATTCCTGCACACAGCCGCCGCAGCCAATGCACCCGCGCGCAGCTGAGATACAGCCCTGTCACTCTTTCAAGGTCGTGTACGCAGCCCTGGGCCTCTCACAAGTATGCAGCCACGGGACTACGGGTTGAAAGAGTGACAGGCGGCCTGAGAGGCTAAGGTACCGTGTAAACATGCTACAACCCACACAGGAACATTCTACATATGTAATAAATGATCCTGTGGATAGTAGATAGTCTAAAAGTACATAATATTATATGAATGTACTTAAATAAACCTTATACATATTTTTTATCAAATATAATTCAAAGTACCAAGAATGTTGCAAATAAGACAATGACAACTTCTAAAAATATATTGAAATACGTTAAAATTCTTTTATGAAAATTGCTAGAAATCAATATCTTTGTGACATACTTAGAAAACTAATGATGTAAAAATATTACATGAATTCCCATGAATTATATTTTAAAGTAATTATCTTAATAAATCAACTGGAACTCGAAAATAAGGAGTAAAATCAATATCATGACTTTACTCCAGTTATTTAATACATAATGAGAACTCACCTGACATCAGGATGTCCGTAGAAATGTCTATCTAAATAATTATTAAATTACTGGGAACATTTACAAAGTATAATTAATTAAATAATACATAAATAGGACAGATTAGTGTTATTCACACGTCCTAATATCTATTATAAAGTAGAATAATTCCCATACCCTGAGGAATTAAATGCTACCCGTGCTATAGCACCAAGAACACGTGACAGGCTACCACTGGTTACCCTGCTAGTCTTAGTGTCCGTCCCTTTGAGCCCCGGTAACTCTCAGAAGGATAGTGTTGGGACTCAAAAAGCTATAAATAAAGAGCTCTTTTGAGGATATTGATGGGAAGAGACCCAGTTATATTTATATCCAGAAACAGTGCCAAGGTAATCAAGTACTTATAAGAGATGAGTAAGTGATTTATGGCTAAGTCTGATCAATAATATCCCTCCTCAATTTTTTTTATCAATTAAAACTGCTGAAAAACCTTATAACCCCAGTATACAGGTTTAACCCATCAGTGCACGTCCCAAACAGATACCTAAAGGATTTCATAATATACCAGTGAGTTTTATTATCCTTTCTCTGTCGTGGAAGCTTGGTTACAAGGCCCTGCCACTCCACCGTGTATTTTACATACATATTATCTTTGGGTAAAATATCCTTTAAACTAAAGAGCCCAAAGTAACCAGGACTACTGTGTTTTCATACTGAAATCCCTGAAGAGAGGTTTGAAAGATCCCCAATATAATTGTGGCCCCTCTATAAAAATATTTAATAATCAATTTTTTCATATTGATTTAAAAGAATAAACCATAACCAAACCACTTAACCTTCCAATAATCTTAATCCAAATATTTTACGGATTTTTTCTGCATTTATTAAATAATATATTTATTATTTACTCTATCACCTCTGGTAGCTAAAGGATAGCAGGGGTCTTGGAATCAGGAGGCTGACACAAATGCCAGTAAAAATCCAACTAAAAAAATCAATAAAACCTGAGAACAGACCCATCCAATTCCTCAAGCTGATAACTCCCATGTTAAAATTTCAAGGCCACGCAGAATGGCCCATTCTATCAATTGGAAAAAATATTTTCCCCCACTGAGACTCCAGGATTTTTTTTACATAAATACCAAGTCATGATTTTTCAATGGCTCCCAGAGTTGATGGTTGGGAGCCGCGCTTGCCCCAGTAGCAGACCAACTTTGTGCAAGTTTTCTTCAACCATTCTGTATCTTTGAAAAGAATCTTTTCCCACCTCACAATCTGCTTGGTACCTGCTTCAACAAGGTCTTCAGAGGTCTTGACCTTTCACCAATCTATACTCAAGAACATCTCTAGCTCAATTTCCACTAAGAGGATGGGATTCTTCCCAAAACACAGCTTGTACACCAAGTAGCACATCAGCCACGTCACCAAGATCCAATCCGCAAAGAGAAAAACTGGAAGGGTTTCCTGCCACCACTTACCATCTTCCACCCAAATCTTGACCATGGAATACTTGATTGGTTGATGGCTGCACTCAATCACCCTAGTTATTTTTGGATAGTACTCGATCACTTGCCCAAATGTTTCCCTGAAACTCTGAACCAATGCCATTAGAAAACCCTGGAACTTGGCCCCTCTGTGAGCGGTGACCAAGCAGAGCAACCCTAATGCATAAATCCAATCTTCCTCCAGGAAATGTGCCACCTTCTTGACCAAACGCTTCACTAGAGGACCCGCCTCAAACCATCCAGACATATTTTCCCAGGCAACAAGCATATATGCAAATTCCCCTGCCTTGATGTGGACTTTGTCAAGAGAGACCCATTGAAACAGCCCGTCTTCACCAGTAGGGTTACCAAACTTCCAGGGAAGACTCAAGCTTTGCCACTGACAAGCCTTGCACAATTTCACCCAGTTTCACACTGCATGTACCACCCCTGGCACCAGGAACTTGCTTTTACCTGCCTCCAAGTGTCAATTTCACCTCAATGGCCAAGATTTTCATGGAGAAATCTTGGGATCACTTCCTGATCTGTCCTTGACGTGGAAACCACAAGAGGCACCAGAGCGCTTTGCCACCACTGCTGGCCTTCTTGCAGATAAAATTTGCCTTCCCAATTCTTTTCCCACTGTAAAACCAAGCTTGCAGTACCTTCCGGAAAAAGGAGGCCCCCCAGGTACAAGCAAAGAGCCATGTACCACCCTGATTGCATGAGCGGGAGCTGAAATTCTTCTTCCACTACCCCTACCTCAATTACCAGGGCTTCCACATCAAAAGGCTCTGCTTCTTTAAGCAGGTCCTCCCGCAGGTACTGTGACAGTGCCTTGGTTATTGTGAACGCCTTGCCTGTAAACTGCACAACAACAAAAGAGAAAAGCTGAAGTAACACCACCCACCTGGCAATGGCAGGGTTTGGCAGAACTGGAGACTTGATCATCTGAGCCAAAGCCTCCCCATCCACCAGAAGTTTGAAGTGAACCCCCCTAGAAGTTATTGAGGTCTCTACACAATCTTGGTGACCCCAAATAATTCCAACTTTGGCTGCAAGTAGCAGCTCTCTGTTGTGGTGAATGTGATGGACTCCTAAAAACTGGCCAATCCTTCCTGGACTCCTCCTGTTTCAAACCACCCTCCATATCAAACTTGCTTGAGTGAACTGCCAGCGGTAGACCTCAAGCTTTTTAATTGAGGTCCTGGAATACAATTTATCAACCTATAATCTCCTTGAGCTTCTGAAACATTCCTTTGCATCCTGGGGTCTAGTCCCATTGCGCTCATTTCTGCATCAACATCCAGAGAGGACTTTCCACCTCCACAAACCTCTTAATAAACATACAAAATTAGCTACACAATCCCAAGAACTGGACAATTGGAAACACCATTTGCGTGTTTGGCCATTCAAGAATCTTGTTTTTTTTTCTTTTCAGCAATCTTCCTGCCATTGAATTCCACCATGTGTCCCAGGAACGTGAGCATGGGGATGCAAACTGCAAAATTCCTCCCCAACACTGTAATTCCTGCCTATTTGATCCAGAACAAGATCTTCCCCAGCTTATTTTCATATTTCCAGACAAACCAACAGCTGGTCAAAGCCTTGCCCATGGCTGCACCTTCATAATTTGTCTTTGGACCTTTGATTCCCTTGTTTTAAATGAATATCTGGACCCCCTCTGGAAGATCTCCCTTCAAGATGCAGTTCATCTGGGTTTGATAAACCACCGCCAAATTAGTTTTGCCTTGGGATAGCTCCATCAACTGCATCCTTTCAAGCCAATTTTGAACATGGTTAGAGGTTTTGATTTGTGGTTAAGTTTCCCCTGGTTGTACCCACCCATCACACCCCCCAGCCTATAAAATGCACAGAACTTCTCAATTTTTGGGGGCAGCCCCACGTCCCAGATTGTAAAATAATTGAAACATAGATCATGAACAATCCTCAAAAACTTACTGTCCAGCTCAACCACTGCAAATATTGGGCTAGAGTAACTTGAAATCAAATTCTTGTAGAGCCCTGTCCTCATTTGCTTGCAACCCCACTCCAAGAAGGGCTCCCAGACCATCTCTGGTATTGGTCTTGGCCAAATATTCCAAGGCTTATGCAGAAATGTGCAATCAAAAATGGGTCACCTATCTCACCCTTCAGAAGTCCCCCCTCTTTGAGCCTTCTTGCAGAGCACAAGCACCAATTCCAGAAAGTCTTGTTCCTCCTTGCTTAATCAACCTGGAGGCCCAAAATTAATATCAGAAATCCATTCCTCTGTGATCTGCGCCAACCAACTCACCCATCCCAATTTACTCAAAGGTGTTTCCCAGGTATCCCAAGACCCGGTGATTTTTTGCAGAGGCCCACTCAACCCCTGTGGAATTAATTCATTCCAAGGACAGACCTTCCACCCCACTTTTTTGTAAGGCCCAGAATTGCACCTTGCAATCTGCATGCATTCCCCTTTGTATTTCCTAGATATTATCAAACCATTGCTTTTGCCTTTTATCACAAGTGTGGAAAAATGATAGGGTTTTCAAAAAGCAGTACCTCCCAGAGATGCACATGGAGAAAGGAAAGGAACTTAATTCTGCCAAATGCACCCTTTAGGCGCCACCTCCCACCTTCTCCTTGCTATTCAAACATCTGTGCAAGGCCAGAGCTTTCCCCATTTGGTGTCTTTGGCTGACTAGGAGAATTCCTCCATGGGCTGACCATTGCAGTCAGCTGCTCAATCCAGATTTCCTTTGTTGCTGGTTGCTGATGCCTGCCCCAAATTTCCCTGCCCATGATTGCAAATTGTGGTTTCAAACCTTCTGAAGGATGCTTCTTCCACCTTTGCATGCCTCAGATTCAAAGACAATTTTCACACAGAAACCAAAAATGAACAGCCACCTCAAGATAACGTCTCTGCACTCCACAGATAGAAATTACAAAGTTCTCCAGACCCTTGAAACCTCAACCTTCTCCTCCTTAAAAACCCTGCCATTCAGCACCCAGAGACCCATTTCACACTTCCACCAAACCAAACCTAATTCATCCACTAGCTTTGACAGCAGCAGGTTTTCCATTTCCCACACCTTCCTTCCTGCTATCTTCATTGAAACATATGAAATTGGAATAAAGAATGACTTCAACAAGTAAAATTGTAAATCTGCCTTCTCCTTTGCCACTTTCACCTTCTGCACCGTTGAAGGTATCCATCCCTCAGTACAATCCCACAGAGCCTGGACCATTTTGTTGAAAACTTGAGATACCACGGCAAATTCATGCAAGCTCAAGGGTCTTGGGCCTTTTTATCCCATAACCCTACGCAGGATTTCTGTGGCCTTCTTCTTCCCTGTAGAATTTTTTGGTTTCCCCTCTGCAAACAGGCCATGTGGGAATAAATTTGGGGCCAAAGTTGTCAGCTTGCTACTATTGCAGAGCAAGCTGCAAAAGTAAAAAAATAACATAAATAAATAAATAACATATTAAAGAAGAAATAATATTAAAAATATTATTTCAAATTATAATTCTACATAAAATTTAACATAGGGTCACTCACTGACACCTACCTCAAATTCCCACTGCTTACATATTTAAATAATTAATGAAAATTTATAAAGAGGCATGGCCTGAGGACTTTTGGGAATTTTAATATTTCACATGAAACCCCACGTATAGGTTTCACAGTGAATTTTGTGTCAGAATCCAGGAATTCTGTGATTTCAAGAAGTTACGGGCGGAAATTTGATGCGTCACAATTCCCACACGCAGCCGCGGCAACCAATACATCCGCGCGCCACTGAGCAGCAGCACTGCAAACCTGTCCGCTTACCCTGACAAGCCGGGTATGCAGCACCAGGCATCTGACAGGTACACAGCCACAGGACTACGGGCTGACAAGCTGAAATACAACATGAGAAGCTAGGGTACTGTGTAAGAGTACTACTACTAATACAGGGACATACCATGTATGTAATGAATGTCCCCGCTGATAGTAGATAGGCTAAAACTACATAAAATTATATAAAAACACTTAAAATAAACCTTAGACATATTTTTATAAAATATGATAATAGAACATGTCAGCCTCCTGGATGCCAAGATCCTTGCTATCTTTTAGCTACCAGAGGTGATAGAATAAATAATAAATATATTATTCAATAAATGCATCAAAAATCCATAAAATATTTGGATAAAGCTTATTGCAAGGTTAATTGGTTTGGATATGGTTTATTGTTATAAATCAATATAAATAAATTGATTATTTAATATTTTTACAGAGGGGCCACAATTATATTGGGGATCTTTAAAACCTCTCTTCAGGGAATTCAGTATGAAAACACATAGGCCTGGTTACTTTTGAACCTTTAATTTATATTCTTAAAGGGTATATTTCCCAAAGATAATATGTATATAAAATTCACTGTGGAGTTTCAGGGCTTTTTAACCAAGCTTCCACAACAGAGAAAGGATAATAAGACTCACTGGTATATTATTAAATCCTTTGGGTACCTCTTTGGGACGTGCACTGATGGGTTAAACCTGTATACTGGGGTTTATAAGGTTTTTCAGCAGTTTAAATTGATAAAAAGGGTTGGGGATGGATATTATTAATAATACTAAAGACATAAATCACTTACTTATCTCTTATAAGTATTTGGTTACCTTGGAACTGTGTCTGGATTTCAATATAACTGGGTCTCTTGGTATCAATATCCTCAAAAGAGCTCTTCATTTATAGTGATTTGAGTCCCAATATTGTCCTTCTGAGGGGTACAGGGGCTCAAAGGGACAAACACTGAGGCTATCAGGGTAATCAGTGGTAGCCTTTCATGTGTTCTTGGTGCTGTAGCACGGGTAGCATCTAATTCCACAGGGTATGGGAATTATTCTACTTTATAATTGATGTTTGGACGTGTGAATAACACTAATCTGTCCTTTTTATTTATTATTTAATTAATTTTCCTTAGTAAATTTTCCCATTAAGTTAATAATTATTTTAATAGGCATTCATATGGATATTCTGATGTCAGTTGAGTTCTCATTATGTATTAAATAATTGGAGCAAAGTCATGATATTGATTTTACTCCTTATTTTCGAAATTCAGTTGATTTACTAAAATAATTACTTAAAAATATAAGTCATGGGTATTCATGTAATATTTTTACATCATTATTTTTCTTAGTATCTCACAAAAATATTGATTTCTAGAAATTCTCACAATAGTATATTAAAGTATTTTAGTATATTTTTAGAAGTAGTCATTATCTTATTTTCGACATTTTTGGTATTTTGAATTATATTTAATAAAAAATACGTATAAAGGTTTTTTAGGTATTTTTATATAATTTTATGTATTTTTAGACTATCTACAATCCACAAGTACATTTATTACATATGTAGAATGTTCTGGTGTAGGTTGTAGCATGTTTATGTGGTACCTAGGTTTCTCAGGCCACCTGTCACTTGGTCAACTTGTAGTCCTGCGGCTGCATGCTTATCAGAGGCCCTGCGCTGCATACACGGCTTTTACAGAGTGAAAGGGCTGTAGCTCAGCCGCGCGCGGGTGTATTGGCTGCCGCGTCTGCGTGTGGGAATTTTGACAGAACACATTTCTGTCTGTAAATCCTAAAATATACACAACACCTCAATTCTGACTGAATTTTAGGTGTGAAACCTATATGTGAAAATACATGTGAAATATTTAATTGGTCAAAAAGTTCAATAGTGGTGCCGTGGTATTTTGGTCTTTCTTTCCTTAATTATTCAAAAATATAAGGAGTTGGATTTCAAGGGTGGGGTCAGTGAGTGACCCTACTTAATTATGGGTGGAGAATCCATTCTTGCAATAATATTTATGGTTTTACTACTCCTTCTTAGGTTTATTTTATTATTATCATTTTTATGTTATTTCTGTTACTTTTGCAGCTTGCTCTGCAATAGTAGCAAGCTGACAGAAAACCAAAATGTCAAAAATAAGATAACTTAGGCTTGAGAAATATTTTAAAATGCTTTAAAAATAGAGTCATGAGAACTTAAAAATAGCAGTATGTCTGTGGCACACTGAGAAAACTGAATATGTGAAAATATTACATATATTTCTATGGCATGTATTTTTAATTAAATACTTTAAATAAATTAACAAAAATTTTGAAAATAATGAGCAAATCATTATTCTGATTTAGCAGCCATCAGCTAATACATAATGAGAGCTTTTCTTACATCATATTATCCGCAGTAATTTCCACTTAAAATAAATATCAACAGTTTGTCAATATTCACTAAGGATAATTAACTAAATAAGGGTCATGTGGATAAATAAGGTATTATCCACATGTCAATACATCAATTAAAAAGTAGAATAATTCCCACATCCTGTGGAATTAGATGTTACCTGTGTTACAGCACAAATTAAACATGAAAGGCTGCCACTGCTTACCTTTCTGGCCTTATAAACTGTCCCTTTGAGTCCCTATAGGCCCCAGAAGGACAGAATTGGGATCCAAAAAGATGTAAATAGAGAGCCCCTTTGAAAGTTATTGTTACCCCAGACCCATTTATATTTACATCCAGACACCATTCCAAGTTAATAAAATAATTATAAGAGATAAGTAAGTTATTTATGGCTTTATTCTGATCAATATTAACTGTCCCAAAAATCCTTTTTATCAATTTAAACTGCTGAACAACCTTTTAACCCCAGTAACAGGTTTAACCCATCATTACACATCTCAAACAGGTACCCAAAGGATCCAATAACATACCTGGGAGTTTTATTATCCTTTTTCTTTTTTTGCAGCTTGGTTACAAAGCCCTGCTGCTCCATCATATTATATATATATATATTATCTTTTGAAAATATTATCTTTGGGAAATATCTCCTTTAAGAATATAAACTAAAGATTCCAAAGTAACCAGGTCTATGTGTTTTCAAGTGAATTACCTGAAGAGATTTGTTAAAGATTGCCAATATTATTGTGGCCCCTCTTTTAATTTATTTAATAATCAATTTATTAATATTGATTAATTGAATTAAATCATAACAAAACCAATCATCCTTGCAATAGCTTTATCCAAATATTTTACAGATCTTTTCTGCATTTATTGAATAATATATTTATTATTTATTCCATCACTTCTGTTAGATAAAGGATAGAAAGGGTCTTGGCATCCAGGAGGCTGAAAAAAGGAAATGATTTTTCCTTTTCTTCTACATTCATTTTATCTGCAAAAAACCTTTTTTCTGTTTCCAAAACCCTTACTTTGGCTTCCACCTGCAGAGCATTCCATGAAAATGCTGAGCAACACTTGCATGGTGTACATTTTCCCTTGGCCACACACCCACACTTGAAGCATGGGGGGAGGCTTATCTGCTTCCAGCAAGATCTTCTTGCCCATGGGGAACATGAACCCCATACCTACCAGCCAAACCAATGGCATGCTCAATTCTTTTGTCAAATTGTCACACCCAAATCTTCAGTGCCTATTGTAACCGCAGTAATTAAAGAACTGGGCCAATAATGTATTTGGAGGCGCGTTTAAAGGCTGGAACCCTTCAACTATGTGGGATGGCAGGCTGTGAAACAACTCTTTCATCCCATTGAAGCAGATCTTCAGGTCCTTTTGGAGTTCTTTGTTCTCACTCACGGCAAGAGCTGTTGCTGGTTTTCATGCCAGAATGAATTCAGTCATGGGTGGGCCCACGGCTGGCACTTGCACCAGGGCAAATGGAGGGTGAGAGGCCAACTTCTTTGTGGCCTCTGGAAAGAATGTTTCCATGATCTCAATGAGCTCATCCAAATCAATTTTTATCTCCATGGCCTGTTTAATGATTGCCAAGTCAGGGAGGAGTGTGATTCTCCCATCCAACAGCTGCTTGACCATGTTGTGGTCATACAGATGCTGTTTCACCCGTGCCAGGATTTGAGGTCTGAGTCCACCCAGGAAGGCCTTCTTAATTGCACCCATCTGACCTGAAACAGCCTTGTTCTTTGACAGATACAGGTAGATTTTATTGAAATTTTATGCATCATCCATCAACTCCGCTTGCGCTTTCCTCCAATTCCACTTGCTCAAAGTTGCTTTCCTAGAACTGGGGTTTCTGCCTTCCCCACCATGTCAAGATCTTGCCCTTCACCTTTGGCCATTCAATACTCTTGTAAACCTCCATATCTTCCACATTCATTATGAATAGAACAAAAATCCAGTCCTTTTACAAGTCCAAAACACCTTTGGCTTCTTTAATTCCTTAATAAAGCAAAATGAATTTCTCCACATCTGCGGTGTTGAACCAAATATGCAAGTATTCCCATGGTGTGGTGGTTATTTATAGAAAAAAATGCAAGTAGGCTCAGCAGTCAAAATTACTAGAAGGATCAGAAGTGGGTGGTTGCATAATTTTCAGAACAAAAGGTTTGAAAAGTAAAATATGGCTGATTGCCTACTCCAGTGGATGAAAAGCTTTGGCTTAGAAGTTGTGTGGGTTCAATTTCTGCAGCACAACAGCAGATCTGAACCCTCGTTTTACCTTTTGTGGAGCAGTAGCCACAATTTTTTCTTTGGCCAATCAACAGCTGAAGTCTTTCCTTTTGCAGAACAATAATGGTTTTCAATGACTCACTCCCTCTGCAATTATGGATTTTTGGGGAAAGAACACAGAAGCAAGTTTTCAGCTTGCTACTATATACAGAGCAAAACTTTCAAATAGTAGCACAAACTATGAAAAATAAGAAAACCTAAATTAACAAAGTAAGGAGGGAGAAATCCATAAATATTATTACAGGAATGGATTCCTCACCCAAAATTAGGTAGGGTCACTCACTGACCCCACCCTTCAATTAAAAGTCCTTATATTTTTAAAATAATTAAAAAGAAAAGTACTAAAAATTACAATGCCTGTATGGCACTTTTTGGCCATTCTAATATTTCACACATATTGTCACATATAGGGTTTACACCTAAAATTCACTCAGAATTGAGGTGTTGTGTATATTTTAGGATTTACACACGGAAATGTGTTATGTCACAATTCCTGTGCGCAGCCCCGCATTATTACATAACCCTATGTACTAGTAGCAGCAGGTTCCCGCGTACTAGAGACCCGCGCGCAGCTGATTCTGCCACGCACGCAGTGGATCCTCCCCTGCGCGCATCTGTACTAACTGATCCCTGCGCCTGGATCAGTTGTGACTAACCTGACAACCAGGTACCGCTCAAAAGAGCTACAACCTAGTTAGGGTTGCCTAGTATATGTCCGCGCGCAGCTGATTCTGCCACGCACGCAGCGGATCCTACCCTGCGCGCATCTGTACTAACTGATCCCTGCGCCTGGATCAGTTGTGACTAACCTGACAACCAGGTACCGCTCAAAAGAGCTACAACCTAGTTAGGGTTGCCTAGTATATGTAACAAACGGACATATGCATTACTAATGATCTAAAAAGATCAAAACTTGTTTATCTATTTATTTATTTATTGTTATTTTTCTTTATTAAAGATCAAGCCACTTTAAGTTTTCTTCCTCAACCCATTTTTCATCAGGAGAGTAACATTGAACTTAGGGGGTTTTGCTTGGCATATTTTCAAGGTGAGGTTTTCTGAGGGTTAATTTTTAAAGAGTAAGAGCAATGAATTTATGAGAGTGATAAATTGATGAGTTCAATGAATTTATTATAAAAAACAAGTGACAAGTCAAATGAATTGATGATTCCAATGAATTAAAGAGTCCAAAGAGGCTGTAATTAGAAATTAGAAATGGAAATATGAAGAGAAAAGGTGTGGTGTTGAGTTTTCATCTGTGTACCTGTTGTAGTCACGGAGCTTCACGCAACATGCCTCCCCGCGACAAACTGTCACAGGAATCTCTTGCCACCATCATCATCATCTCACTCTTCCTTCCTCAAATGACCCATTGTACTCATCCTCCATCTCTCTCTCCCAACTCTACGCTTCTCTTCTCGCCGTCCCTTCTCATTACCTCTCTTGACCTCACATTCTCCATCTCACCTTTCAGACAGACATACTTATCCAACTACTGCCTTCATCCTCTCCCAACCTCACACTCAAACTCATTACCCCGGCCGACAAACTCTCTCAACTTCAACTGCCACTCCGCCTACCAAAGTACCTTAACCTCCTCCAGTATTCAGTTTGGTATGATTAACTGCTTGAACACCCTCATTCCTCTTCTCTTTCTGTTCTTTGTTTCCTATCATCTCTGTCCATTTTGTTTCTCTGGTCCTATATACTCACTTTACTTCCTTTCCGACGCGTTTCTCAAGGGGAATACTGGATCATATCATTCTGTCACCTACGACTTTTATCTTGCGATCTTTCTCATACATACCATTTTCTTATTGTTCTGTCTGGGTCTATAATCTAATCTCTGGCTCTGTTCTGGTGGTGAGTGTGAAAGACGAAGAGATCCAGGAACTTCTCTTTATAACTCAATCATTCCTTTGACATATTTTTTTAATCTTTTCTTTGTTATTAGTTTTTTTGCCATAAAGAAATTATCCGTTATCCCATCACGATTAACAGTCGAAACCGGATAACTCATCACCCAATCCACACACCATGACAGACCAATTACAACAAACCATTTTAAAAACAGCTATCGAATCAATTCCTCTGTTGACCCACGACAATTTCTCACTATGGAGAACAAGAATAGAAAATATGCTAGACATCCAAGGACTCAGAAACGAATTCATCTTGGAGAATGGAGCCTTGTCCGAAATGAATAATATCTACCTTTGATCCATTATCACCTCTAAACTAGACGCCTCAGTACATGCCAATATTATTACTATAGAAAATGAGAAAGACGCGAAAAGCATCTGGAAAGCTATCCTCAACTTTTTTGCATCCTCCGAAGCCTCCAACAGATCTTGCGTGTTTGACAACCTCCAAAATCTCTCTTTCAACCCCAAGGACGGACCTGGATTTATTACTGACGCCAAAATTGCCATAAGGAGACTACACGAAGTCGGGATAGATATTCCTCAAGACATTTTGGCATATATGCTTCTCCATAAACTTCCTCCCAATATGAGTACCATTAAAGATCAAATCACTCATAATAAAGATTCCATAAACCCCGAGAGAGTCCTCGATCATGTCAGAATACACCTCAATAATCAGAAACCTAAGTTTGAGGAATACAACTCCCTTCTGTCCGCGCTTGTCACCACCGGGAGAAATCAGGACAGTAACGCCATTCCCAGATGCACAAACGGCAAACACAATCCCAACTCTTTCCATTCACCGTCCAACTGTTGGGAACTTCACCCTGAACTGCGTGAAGAATACCACAAAAAACGTAATGGCATGTCGACAACCGTTAGTTGTTTCTATCACCAAGCCTCTGTCTGCCCCGCCATTGTTTTCGTCTTAGACACTGGTTCTTCTGCCCACATGATATCCAACCCTTTGTATTTCACCTCACTTACCACTGAAGAAATAGGGAGTATTAGAACGGGCTCAAAAGATGAAAGACTGAAGATAGAAGGAATCGGAACGGCCGTAATCAAGCTGAGAAATGGAAAGCTAACTCTTACCAATGCCCTATTCGTGCCTGATCTCTCCGTAAATCTACTTTCCGCCAGATGTCTGATGTTAGATGGCCTGTCCATTAACTTTAACAAGAATGACTTCCAAATAAGTGACAACGAAGAAATCTTGTATACTGGCTTTTACCAAAACAACCTGCCCATTGTAAATGCCTTTGAAATGGAAAAATTTTCTTTATTATCTTACTCGGAATTCCTTCACAAATTGTTAGGACACCTGAGCTACAGCCGATTGCGCAACAAACTGAATCTACCGGTGAAATCTGATTCACCTTGTAAATCCTGCGCGGTCAGCAAAATTACTCGAGCAAGCTTCAAACATTCCCATACGAAAGCCGAAAGACCCTTCCAAGAAATCCACCTGGACTCTGTTGGTCCTATAATCAGCTCCGTGGCCGGCCACAGATACTTCCTTACAGTGGTTGACAGTTGCTCCCAATTCTGCTCGGCCATACCTGTTAAACATAAAAGCGACATACCTCATACTTTGATTCACATCATCAGTATGGAGGCTAAGCGATTTGGTTATTTCCCTCAAGTCATCCACTCCGACAGAGGCACTGAGTTCGTGAATCAGAATATGAAAGAATTCTGTGAAAAGAATCTCATATCGTTAAGACATTCCGACCCCTATACGCCCGAACAAAACGGTCTCGCCAAACGGTTCAACCGCACCATCATTGAGTCCCTTAGAAGCACTCTGGAGGACTCTGGTATCAATAAACACCTGTGGCATGAGGTGATAAAGTCCGTCACCCTTGCACTTAACCAGATACCGTCTCACAAAAGCAATCCTTCTCCGTATAAAATTTTCAAAAATAAAGAGTTACCCTTAAATTTTTTTAAGCCCATCGGTATAAATATGATCGTCTTAGCCCCTCCTGGAATGCCGCGCTCTAAACTGGCTCCAAAAGGTATTCCGGGAACCCTAATTGGATACAATGAAGAACTGCAATCCTAGAGAATCCTCTTGGAAAGCGGTAGGATCATTGACTCGAGACACATCACATTCCTTGATTACAACCCAAAAAAAAAAAATCCTGAACCCTCATCAATCTACGACGATTTTGAAGAATTTTCTCCCCCTAAAACCCATCCTGACCTTCCAAAAACTACAGAAACTGTTCCCAAGGAAGAGATATCAGACAAATTGGAGGAATTGATAGATCCTGACTTCCACTCTTGTTCTGACGCTCTGTCTTCTAACAATGTTAATGACGAACCAGATGAACAAGATGAAGATCAAGACAACGAGCCTCCAATCGTCAAATCCTCCTCCAACACATACTCCCTCCGACCAAGATCCTCCAATATCAAACCTATTAAATATTCTTACCTCACTCTGGATGATAATACCTTCTCCAACGCCATAAGAGAAGAATTTGATAACATCGAAAACCAAGATGTGTGGGAGGACTGCTCATTCACTCCCGATAATTACCTGAACACCGTGCTCGTGCTAAAAACAAAACCTGCCACCTCTAGTTCTCCTGAAAGAAAGAAGGCTAGACTATGCATTCAAGGCTTTCAACAGAAGTATGGCGTCAACTTCTTCAAAACCTATGCCCCCACCGGAAGATTTTCTTCCCTCTTAGCTCTTCTGACCCTGTGCGCTGATAAGTCCCTAAAAATCAGACAATTTGATGTGAAGGGTGCTTTTCTACATGCACCGTTGAAAGAAAATATCTATATAAAAACTCCTAGACACTCCTCAAGAAAATCCGCCTTCCTAAAACTTAAAAAATCCCTATACGGTCTGAGACAATCCCCTATCAACTGGTACAAAACACTTACTAAATGGCTCAAAGAAATCCAATTCAGCCCTTCCGACTCCGATCCGTGTTTATTCATGAATAAAGAGTCACAAACCTTTGTCTTTTTCCATGTCGATGACTTGATCGTAGTCGGAGACGTGGACTTATTCAAAAAAAATTTTCTGAATCGCTTTCCCAATTCTACCGCCCACTATCCAGATACTATTCTTGGGATGGACATAATTATCAACGACGTCTCCATCAAACTTAACCAAAATAAACTTGTGGATAAAACACTCAAGGAGCTGAACCTCAACAACTCGAGATCCGTGTTAACTCCCCTAACACCTGGTATCTGTCTTGTGAACCCCAATTCCGACGAAATAGACAAGTTCAAGAGGCTAGGAGCCAATTACAGGCGCTTTACTGGCATACTCAACTTCCTAGCCTGTCGAACACAACCTGACCTGGCACCTGCTGTTTCTATCCTTTCTCGATTCAATAACAACCCGGGCATACAACAATGGAAAGAGGTCCTTCATTGCTTCAAATACCTCAATGGTACCTCCCACCTCAACCTTAAGTTATCACCCTCCAAAGACGACCATAAAGAAATCATTTACTACTCTGACGCCACCTGGGGAGACGACCACAATTCTAGGAAGTCTCAAACCGGTTATCTGTGTCTCTTGAAGTCGTGTCCTCTTTCCTGGAATAGTGGTCAGCAACGTAACATTGCTCTTTCCTCCACAGAATCTGAAATGAATGCTCTTGCGGATGCATATCAGGAAAATCTCTGGATGAAGCATCTTATCAGCGAACTGTGGAATTTTGAGCTCTATCCCTCTATTTTTAATATAGAGAATTCCGGTCTTCTTGACAAGCTAAAAAACTTTGGTTCACACTCCAAGACTAAACATCTTGACATCAAAGCAAAAGTCCTACGTGAGAGCCTGAAGAACCAGGAGATCAAAGTCGTACTCGTTCCCTCAACCAAAATGTCTGCGGACTGTTTGTCCAAAGCAAGCGATCGAAAATCCCTGGATCTACTCCTGAAGACCCGTTTCAGTTAATCCCACCAAACTCCGGGGGGTGTTGAGTTTTCATCTGTGTACCTGTTGTAGTCACGGAGCTTCACGCAACATGCCTCCCCGCGACAAACTGTCACAGGAATCTCTTGCCACCATCATCATCATCTCACTCTTCCTTCCTCAAATGACCCATCGTACTCATCCTCCATCTCTCTCTCCCGACTCTACGCTTCTCTTCTCGCTGTCCCTTCTCATTACCTCTCTCGACCTCACATTCTCCATCTCACCTTTCAGACAGACATACTTATCCAACTACTGCCTTCATCCTCTCCCAACCTCACACTCAAACTCATTACCCCGGCCGACAAACTCTCTCAACTTCAACTGCCACTCCGCCTACCAAAGTACCTTAACCTCCTCCAGTATTCAGTTTGGTATGATTAACTGCTTGAACACCCTCATTCCTCTTCTCTTTCTGTTCTTTGTTTCCTATCATCTCTGTCCATTTTGTTTCTCTGGTCCTATATACTCACTTTACTTCCTTTCCGACACGTTTCTCAAGGGGAATACTGGATCATATCATTCTGTCACCTACGACTTTTATCTTGCGATCTTTCTCATACATACCATTTTCTTATTGTTCTTTCTGGGTCTATAATCTAATCTCTGGCTCTGTTCTGGTGGTGAGTGTGAAAGACGAAGAGATCCAGGAACTTCTCTTTATAACTCAATCATTCCTTTGACATATTTTTTTAATCTTTTCTTTGTTATTAGTTTTTTTGCCATAAAGAAATTATCCATTATCCCATCATGTGGTACATCCAATGGGGTGGGAGATGGAAGGAAGTGAGAACCAAGGGAAGTATGATGTGGACCGACATGTTTTGTATTTTTCATATATTTTTAGATACTTTAATTGAAAATTTAAATTTATTTTCTGGTAAATCTGACATTTCTTACATTTCTTATGTGGAATAAGTGTGTTTTTCATATTTTTAATAGTATTTTTGAAATTGGAGTATTTTTCTGAAATCTATCATTAAGGAAATATCATTTTTTTTTCTTACTCTCATATTCCCTATCAAGATAATTGGATGATTATGAATAAATTTTCATTTCAATTTTTAAAACGCAATGGCAAGAAATATCATAATTGATAAAATAGCCAGTTACACCTGTCCTGTGCCAGAAATAACACCTTCTTCACCATGGCCAGATGCAATATTAGCCTCTTTGAACATTCCCTTTCTCATTGTTTACCCTGATAACACCCTGTGGAGCACTTGATAGGAAAAGATAAATGGAATCCTTTCTTGGACTTTGTTTCCCAAAAATTCAATATTTTAATAAACCAGATGAATTCAATCAAGCATCAATCACTCAATTAATGAGTGATTGGTGGATTTTATCTGAATTTTCATTTGAACTGCACCACCCAATAATCTCAACCTGGAACTATAGTAAGTCTGATTTTCAACCTTACCACACTTAAACCATCACATTTGATTTTTTATTAAAGCAAACTTTGATATTACCACTCAACAAGTAATTCATCCACTTCTTTTCTGTCTGTGTTTTACCTTTTATCATTTTGATCCATGGATAATACTTCCCTATCTTGAAGAAGAAAGGCTTGCATGGTTCCAGGAGCATGGATCACTAGAAGGATGCCATGGAGGGAGGTCTTAAAGATCCTTAGTGCTACTCTAGACCCACTTTTTAATCATTTTAATCAATATACATTGATCATAAATCTACCTTGAACTCCAAACCATAAGCTTTCATCAACATTATCCATATTTTTATGGGATGCTTTTTCAATTCTTGAAATAAGATATTTATTCATTTACTTATCACTTCTATAAGCTCAAGAATTTTAAGGGCCTTTTAATCTAGGAGGCTCACACAGATTATTACCCCCTTGTCTGATAAAAGAATTATCAGTACCAACATTCTTTCTACTGTACTTCATCATCAGCTCAAGCTGTTAGCTTCTTCCTTTCCTCTTTTCTTCTTTTATATATATGTTGAACTATTTGCTGTGAAAAATTTCTAATTCTTAAAAGATCAATTTTTTTTATATTTCTTTCTTTCATCTTTTATCCCTTTTATTTTTATTTTTATTTTTTTGAGGGGGAGTGGGGGGTTCACTTGTTGTCTGAGATGATGTGGCATTTATTGAGGAACTTGTTGGCAGTAATGAAACACCTTGGAAAATTTTTTACCAATTTCAACTTGCCAAACAGAGGTGCTGAATTGATCAAGGACATTGATCAATCTTCTTTGAGAATAAAAAATGAAAAAAACATAAGTGATGAAAGAAAGATGGGCCAAAATTTGTATAATGATGGTGAAGAAGAAACACATAATTAACACACAGTTCCAAAAATAAAGAAGCATATAAAAAGGTGGTAATGAGCTGGTTGTGTTTGAGCAAACTTGTGGGGAGGGATGGGCAAGAATTTTAGTGATTTCCAAGTACATGCAAATTTTCCAACCCTACTTCCAATTAGGAACCTTACCTCTCCAGGAAAGAAGACCTGCCTGAGTGCCTGATAGTACTGTACATATTATCTTGGTTACCACCCAGATGGGCTAAAAATGGATAACAATGAGTGAGAAAAATGAGATTTGGTATTTTGTGCTGTGACCTAAGGTCCCATAGCCTACCTGGCTGTGTCACTGTCACCCACAGGCTGAAAGGGACCTGGGACAGGGTACATATAACTCAGGGTGCTTATTGGGTTGGGCTCACCCATTTTTGGTGAGCCCAAAAACTGCTCAAATGTAAGCAGATTTTGGGGGTCCAGGTATAATGGAAGGTTTTCTGGGCCCAAACCCAACCCAATCCCAGATTTCTGGGCTTTTTTTGGGTTTGGGCTAGTTTGAGGGCCTCCATCTATTTTTTTGAGTTTAAAGCAGTTTACTGTGATTTCAAATGTCTCAATTCAATTTTACAAAAAAGGGGAAAAAAATTCAAATTATTAAAATATGGAGTTATGAGGGGAAAAAAAAATATTTTTGATTACCAGAGGGAAAAACTAAAGAAATTCTAATCAATTTTTAATCCAATCTTGAGTAAAAATCAGGTCTTTTGAGGCCTCTGGAGCTAGGTCTGTTCTGAATTCATTCAAAAAACAACCACTGGAAAAGAAGGCCTAAAAGAGTAAAAATAAAAGTGGATTCATTATCACACAGAATTTAATAAAAGAAGGAGATGAGTCTTACTGATTCTGGCAAAATAGAGGTCATTGAAACCATCAACATTGTCTTTGCTCAACAATCTAATGTTGGAAATTGGTATGACTTTTATTCCAACCAGTTGAGTAAGTTGAATTCTCAACTACTTTCCATTTTCTCAATCAAAGTTCCTCAAAGATATAAATACACTTCAGCCAATGGAGTGCTTGATTGAGAAATTTTATTTCCTTTTAAAAACTTGTGGAAACCATCTGATTTTGATTTTCTTGAGAATTTTTCATCAGTTTCACTAGATGGAAAGATTTTTTTTTTCATTGATGATTTTGGATAATAAGATCCTAGATATGAGTATATTGTTCTTCTGAGGTATTGTATGTAGTTGTGAACCAATTCAATCTTACTAGTCCTTTTCATGGTTTATCCTATGTATTTAAACTTGTAGTAGCAATCAAAAACAATTGAAAGAGCTAGAAATTCATTTGTGTTGGACCAGTACTTGAAAATTTACCAATGATGGGCTTAAATAATGAGGTGATATGATAGTTTCCAACTTCATAAGATGAGAATTCCAGATGATATTCTATGGTCTATAAAGCACATCCAGGCAGCACCCAAATTTATTCAAAAGTTTGCTAAAGTATGCATGGTACCTAGCAAAGCCATTTTGGCTCCTGGCAAAGCCTTCTTGGTTCCAGGCCAAATTAGTCTGGTGCATTGCCAATTTGGTTTTGGCACTGATTAAATTTGGTTGCATTGACTGTGTAAAAAACAATTTTTATTTGAAAAAAAAAAAAACTGATAAAAACTGATATAGATACACATGGATGAAGTCCACCACCAGCCACTGTTTTGTTTGGTTCTCCTTTGTCATCAGTAAATCATCTATAGTTCATTCTTTTACATTGCAATAATATTTCTCAGAAAAATCTGTTGATCTCAGAGAGAAACCCAATGTCAACACCTAGAGCATGGTGGCTCATGAAAGAGGTTGTTCAAGAGTTGAACCATATTTGCCAAACTTTTCAGGGCTTTGAAGGTTGTTCACAAATCATTCCATGCATTTTACCAGTCTTGCACATCAATTTTATTCAAAGTTGTATCCCTGATGGGTCTTCCTTCTTTTAGAATCAATCAAATCCTTAAAAAAAGTGATTGAAAACAAGGACCCTTTGATGCTTGTTTTGGATTTTCACAAGGTATCCTTGCACCCTCATGCTTTGATTGATGACCCCATCTGCCCAAGCCAACTCCTAAAAATCCTTGTCTTTTTTAAAAATTAAATTTGGTTTAGGTGCAGCCCTGGCTGGAATCATGAGTTCAATCCTAGTACATCCACCCTTGTATTCAGCATTTTTTGAGCCACCTCAAGCCAAACAAAAACCCCTGAAGCTGGTCATCCTGGTGTCCAGTTTTAAACATGCAGGCTTACTTCACATGTGGGGTAAGGAAAATCAAGACTTGGATATCAAATTACTCACCCATAGTTTACATGTAGTCAGAAGGACTGATATCATTATTGGGGAAGGTTTGTCTAATTTTTCCATGGCTTTGGGATTATGAGAATGTTGTCAATGTCAGGTGGTCAAAGCTGAATCTATCAGTTTGATAAATATCTTTTTTGTTTGCTATGGGTGGTGGTGATGTTGGGGTGGGGGGATCCAGAGAGAACCAATTCATTAATTTAAATGTACTCAGACCCTTGAGTCAAGTGACACCATGGTGCCCATTTGTGCTGATGAAGAAAAATTGGTAGGATTTATTTTTACTCTACTTCCAAACTATGGGTCAGGACAATGGTGATTAGATGGTCCCTAGTCCCAGAGGAATGAGGCTGGTTGGTCAAGTGCAACCAGCTTTGATTGGCATCAAGAGGAGCTTGGTTGGGCAACAAGGTTTGAACCCCCACAAGCCTGACTCAATCAAGCCCTCTGAGTGCCAATCCAAGTCCTGCTGGGTGTGTGCCAAGTCAATCTTGGACAGAGTAAGGAAGTATAGGTTGTAAGTTGGATATTTTTTAACAGCAAGTTCATCTGTTGCTTGTTGAGTGTATTTGGATGTTGCAATTGTAGATTTGGGGAGTGTAAGACACAGCTGAGATTGATGAAAGAAGATGAGGGATCAATAGCTTAAAGAAATGGACACTCCCACTCCTTCATACCTCATCAATTCACTGGTCCATCTTATACTCCTGACCGTAGCATTGATCCCAGATTTGACATCTTTTAAGCCTTGATCTCACCCATTTGGAGGGAGAAGTCGCACCACCAATCCACTCCCCACATACTTAATTACATATGTGAGACCATACCATCAGATTTTGTACTCTTGATTTTCTCTAAAACTGCCTCGAAACTCCTGCTCCATCTCTAATTGGGTGCCCGCAAAGCAGCCCGGCCACCAGGCTTCCCTAGGCGTAAGCCCAAACCGGACCTCCAAACCGTCGGGTACGGGCTAGCCCGTGGGCTGCCCGGCCTGATAAGTACCCCCTGACTCATACTTGCTCCACATCCCATAGTAATCGAACCTTACCGATGTCCCATCGCGTGTCAGTGGTCACTACAACTTGAACACGCGATCAAGACTGTATCGAGAGCGGTGGATGAGACGCGTGATCAAGACTGCACGAAGAGCGAGCGAGGGAGCGTGTCACGACTAACCTGAAAAGATGACATTCAAACGTTTCGGGTACGCTTGTATTCTTCCTTCATCATCCTGGCTGGGGTTACTCTTGACCCTCGGATCCTCTCCCTCCCCGTCACGCACCCAGACACTACCAACACCCTGACTTGCACGCACAAGCTTATTTTTTTTTTTTTTCACTCTCAATATGTGTCTGAACTCTCTCTTCTCGACCGTCATGATCATGATCGGTTCTAAGGTGAGAGTACATCCAGCTGTTTTTCATTCTCTCTCTCTCTGGTGTTCCTTCTTCTTACGTGATCGTCACAATAAAAAGGTAACAATATAGAAACATTGAGGAGATGAACGGGCATGTTTAAAGTATTAAAATATAACTAATGGTCTTGTGATCATCGTAGAAAACCTTGTCTTTCTCTCTCTCTCTCTCTCTCTCTCTCTCTCTCTCTCTCTCTCTCTCTCTCTCTCTGTCTGTCTCTCTCTTTTTCTCTCTCTTCCATGTACCAAGATTCATAGATGTATATGCATAGCTATAAACGATATACGCCGCGGGCAGATTACAAACGCCTCACGCTATGATGGGCGGGTGAACCGCTGGGAAGGATTAGTGGCAAGAGAGAGAGAGAGAAATCACGTCATGGCTCGGAAAGCCCGCCTAAACAAAAAAGTAGGTAGGTAGGTAGGTAGGAGAACCCAAAAGGTTACAGGCGTGGTGAAGTGCATATAGATCGATATCATGTTTCAGGAGAACCTAAGGCTGTAGGTCGATGATTGGAAACCGTGGAAGGAGTTGAAGTACTCGAACTATCTAAAGGGGGGATCATCAGACTAGGTTCTAATACCGAATCGGCAGTTGGATGAGTCACTGATGATCGGTTAGAGTTCAGCCGATCCTGGTTCTTGTGTTCATGAGCATCATCGTCATTAGAGTCGGGTTTTGGATTTGGATCAGAAGTCATGTCAGTGGAGGAAGACGATGATACAGGATTAATCGGCTTAAAAGCGGAGGCAATCATGTTCGAACTCGCTAAACTTAAGACGATCTTGCCGGCGATCGGCGAATTCGTGGAAGTCGAGAGGAGTTTCTTAGAATTTCCAGAACGGGCTTGGCCACTAACTTCATCGTCACCTGACTTCTTCGGCGAAGATGTTCTTGCTGTTAAGGACGAGGATGGTGATAATGAGAGTAACGAGGGTGCACTGCGACTCATGGCGATTGAACGTTTACCTCGCTTGGACTCTCTTCCGGAGCCACTTAACAAACCTCCGAATCCATCATCGTCGTCGTCTTCGTCCCTCCTCCTTCGTTCTCCAAGTCGAATCTTCGGCGGCTCTTCGCTCGAAAGTTCTTCAGTGGGTACGATGACTGCTTTCGGTGGGGATGGTGCTGGGTCTTCATCTTCATCTGAATAATCGACAAGGGGTTTGACAGGAGTGCCTCCAACATTGGATGTGCGGGTAGTAGAGGTGGATGGTCTGCAAGTTTCCTGATTGGCTTGAGATTGGAAATCAGGAGTGAGATCATTGTTGACTCCAGTCAATGATCTAGTTCGTTTATGAGTTATCGATGGCTCATTTCGACCGGTCGTCGACCCTATGGCACCTTCTCGAGAAGAACTCGCGATCATCACGTCTTCCTCTTCATCGGAGTCATTAAAGTAATTTTCTTCATCGTCGTCCCATGTTTGAGAACGCGACCAAGCGCCGATTTTTCGGCCCGTATGGGCTCTACTTGGAATCGACGTGAAAAAGGTCCAATTCAGCGTTTTAGTCTATCGATCGGCGCAACAAAATTATCGCGTAAATAATAATAAAAAAAAGGTTTCACTAACCCCTTGTCTTCATCCAGATTCGAAGAGTTGGCTTGGATCGTATTGGGAGCGGGTCGATCGTTATTTTGCTCCCATTTGATGATCAAGTTCTGGAAGGTGCTCAATTTTTCGGCCAACTTTCTGATCTGGTTGCCTTCTTTCTCCATTAGATGATTCAAAATCGGTCTTGGGTTGTTCTTATGGTTACACCAGTTTTTTTTCCCCCCCAAAAAAGGGACATGGTGGTAGAAAGACGTTAGAGGGGTGAGCGACGAATCCTAGGGAGTAGAGGAAGAGGAATACTTACGAGTCGGATATTTTCAAAAAATTCTAAACAGGCGGATGAGACCAGATTATCTCTCCCGTTCTGGTTAATGAGAATTTTCAAGACGACCGAATCAATTATCGAGTTTTTGATCAACGCACGATCGTAAAATTCATCCTTTTTATTCAAGCAAGACTTGAAGATTTTCAATCCAACCAATTCTAGAAACTTGAATTGATTAGTGGCGGATATATGGGTGTTCTTGGTGGTCATTGGCGTGATGGACGGGATTGCTGTGGGCGCATTGATGATGGTCAATAAACTCCCGATCTTGCTCAACAAATCTGTCGAAAGCATAAAGTACTTGGATCGAAAGCTATGGTGAGTGATGATGAAGCATATCATTTCGCATAAATGATTGAACGTGGCGGCTTCAGAACTGCTGATTGTAACCAATTTTCGATCGACTGGGGGGAAGGCGTGAAGATAATTGAAGAAAGGATACACACGGCTTGTCAACAGTGATCGCTCTCTCAGCCAAGGACTAAGGGCCACACAAAGACTCGATTGCCATCAACTCACGCGGAAAATTGCAAGCTTTGAGGTCGGGCAATTTGAAGAATGGACTGGCTAAGACGTGAATACAGTGGTCGTAAAAGAATTGCAAGAAGCGTTCGTTTTCTGGGTCTTCATCTCGTTTCAATAACGGATTATCGGTAAGTGACAGGTTACCAGCGGTAGCGCTCCCCGTCATGTCAAGGAGGATCCTGAGCGCATCGGTTAGTTGGACTTTGAGTCCTAGATCACCTTCGACGATCAAGAGCTCGATCAAACTTTCCGCTAGTGTCTTGATGCCCTCGTCCCGTTGCTTCAAACAATAACCTCGAACATTCATCGGATCATAATCTATTATCGTCATCAGGATTTCACAGGCAACCGACCGTATCGTCCATTCTTCATCCCTTAAATCCTTGGCGAGCCTATCATCCAGCTCTTCAGCATGATGAGCTTGGAGTAATGTTGGCTTGGAGAGTCCAAACTCGATGACCTTGAGTATACCGCGTTCGGCCAACGAACGAAAGAAGTTGATTCTAGATGGTGCTTGTAAATGTTTAGCCATGGAGCACATTTGTTGGATGAAGAGAATGGTGTCGATCTTACGGTCGATGGTCTCTTGAGTGTCGACCAGATCACTCGTCGAGCGATCGTTGAGCATGGATGGTGGTAATGAGGGACCGATGATGGGTGAGGAGGAATGGGCTCGAGGGGGGACACTGACATCAGTAAAGATGCCAAACAGTTCTCTCATGAACTCATCATGACCGTGAAGGTATTGGACGATTTCGACTTGGTTGAAGAACAGCATCGAGTTGATGATTGAAAACGTCGAATCGTCCATGATTCGTGCAAGGATGATGTCCTTAAAGTATTGCAACCGGTATGTCAGATGGATCTTGGACTTGATTTGTTCATCCTGGATCGGGACGACCTGTTTGAATCTCGTTGGATCGGAGAGATCGGCGTGATAGGAAGCCTTCTGATTTCCGAATTCAGGATCATCTGTTCGATCCAAATAAATAAATAAACAGCAACTCAGAACGGACAAACGTTCGTGGTCGGATCGTGAGTCCGTAAGATACTCGTCGCTGGCCCACCACACTACCGAGCCAAGTTTCAAGATATGTCGTGAAAAAAAAAAAAAAAAAAGCTCACAATCTAAAATGCTGGCTGCGATCAAGACGATGTCGTCCTGTAAACAGTACTCGTAGATGGCAGCATCGTTGAGCATGACTGTTCAAAAGATAGAATCGAGACCTTCTCGGATCAAACATCCTTGACGAGTTGGAGGAGGAGGAGGAGGAGGAGGAGGAGGAGGAGGAGGATTGACGAACGTATGGTTTGGAGCAAGGTGCAAAGAGTGTGTAGATCTTTTAAGCTTTCTAGATCTTCGGCCTCGATCCGTACGGGCTCCAACTTCCGAACGTAATCCTTCTTGAGGATATAGGTTGAGATCCGTTCACGACCGATACTTGAACGAGAGGAGCACTTGATGATGGAATCGATTTCGGCCAGGTTGCTCAAGCAAGGATCGGGTAATTGGGTGGGTTGATGAAGGGATACAGGCTCGAGGTTAGATTTGAGCAGGTTGTTATAATAACTTGGGGGTGAGGAGGTGGTATGGTTAGGGATGGAAAGATCGGATTGGGTGAGATCATCGGTGGCTGGTCGATCGAGAGGATCGATTGAGATCGAAGGGGAGGGGGGAGGATTGGGATGATCGGATGGTTGATAGAGGTAGTTTTCAGTCGATTGAGATGGAGGGAATGATTGAGAGTTGGGTTGAGGATGGGATTGATGTTGATGATGTTGTTGTTGTTGCTGCTGCTGTCGAGTATGATGGTTTGAGATGGGTTGAGAACTAAATTGGAATTCGTCATCATCCCAATCGATGGCATCGTTCCTCTGATGAGAGTTGATTGGACGATCCCGGTAAGGCCTGGAGGGAATGATGGAAGGGTTCTTTTGATCGGCAGTTCGATGGATGAGGGTAGGGTTGGGATGATGGTTTGATGAGCTTGTGAGTTGGAGTAATCGATTCTGTACGTCGCAAAGGAAGGACCAAATCTCTAGACAGCCATGAGGGGTAGCAAACGAGAGGGCCATATCGGTCCCATCGGGTTCGGTCCAAACGACGAGGGTGGCCTGTTGCTTTTGATAGATACCACCGCCCTCCGGCCAAGGGGGAGGTGGGTTGGAAGACTTGGGGGGACGCTTGGATTGATGGGATGATGAGGGACGAGATCGTTTTGATTTAGATGATGAGGAATCTGGTTTGGGAGTTTGATGGAGACGGTGGGATTGAGGTTGAGTTTGGATTGGATGAGCCGGATCAGGATCGGAGACGATACTTTCGGCTTCATGTTCATCTTCAGAGGATGATGATGAAGATGAAGATGAAGAAGATGAAGGTGAAGAAGATGAAGAGGATGAAGAGGATGAAGAGGATGAGGATGAAGAGGATGAGGAAGGGGATGTTGAGGTGGTATTGGTGGATGATGGATTGAATTTGGAGGGGATGAGGACTTGAGATTGAAGTAGGAGTTGACCACCCGGGGAGTTCTCAGAAGCTTCTTGACGGACCTCTAACCTTGCGATCGGATGATGATCGGATGATGGAGAGGATGATTGAGTTGAGGATGAGGATGGGATCGGATCGAAGGTTCCAATACAATGACCGGTACCCCTATCGATCCAAGTCTCGGACTGTAGTTCGTAAACCTTAACTCGACGTGGTTCGGTTCTTAGTTGGCTCGACTGAGATTGGTTCGATGGATGATGGTTAGTTGAGGGATGATGATGATGATGATCTGATCGACGAGGGTGAAGGGTATCCTTCTTGAGTTGAGAGTGATTAAGTTTCTGGAATGATGGTTTGGTATGCTTTGATGATGATGATGATGATGTCTTATTCTCTTGATCCTGTTGTCGATCTTGATCTTGTTCTTGCTGTTGTTCTTGATGATGATCTTCGATGTTCGATTGACTAGTCTCCTCTTGAACTTCTTCTTCTTCTACCTTCATCTTCGATTCTCTTGTGTTTACTTCATGACCTCCCTCCCTCCCTGCCTCCCTCCCTCTCTCTCCTCCCCTGTCTCACTCATGACTTCTTCACTCTGATCATCGATCTCCCCGAACCTCCCCCGGTCCTCGAATCCATCCCACGCTCCCCCCGACCGGACCCGTCCCAATCCAATCCCGGCCCGAGACCCATTCGAAACCGCCCCGAGCCCCCGTGGCCACTCGCTCCCAGGCCCAACTCGTGGTTTACCTAGGCTCGAGTCATGAACGGTGTTTTGCAACCCATCTGAGTCACAAACAGCCATTTGCAACCCACCTGAGTTGTGAACAGCCGTTCATAACTCAGAATGGGTCCTGGGGCATGGTTCATAGCCCATCTGAGCCGTGTATGGCTACTTGCAACCCATCTGAGTTATAAATGGCCATTCACAACTCCAGGGTATGAGAAAAAAAAAATTATAAAATAAAATAAATAAAAATAAACTAAGAGCTTGAATCATGAAAAAAAAAAAATATCAAAAAGGCAAAAAAAAACATCCAAAATTGCAATGAGATTTGTTTTTTTTTTTTTGTATTTTTGGATTTTTTGAATGAATTCTTTTAGGTAAAAAAATACATCCAAAAAATCGGCAAAAATTTCAAAAATATCTTTAAATTTTTTTTGAACTTCCTGAGAGCTTAAATAACCAAAAAAAAAAAAATGAATTGAAAATGCAAATAAGAGGATCCAAAATTCCAATAAGAAATTTGGTTTTCTGATTTCTTTAATTTTTTAAATAAATTTTTTAATGTAAAGAAATACATCCAAAAGAACTATACAAGATATTTGAAATTTCTTTGATTTTTTTTGAACTTAATCAGAGCTGAGATCACCAAAAAAAAAAATCAAAAAGGAATAGAGAAAGATCCCAAACTACATTGGAAAATATAATTTTTTTGATTTTTTTTTTTTTGGATGAATTTTTGAGGGTAAAAGAATACATACAAAAAATTCAAAAAAAAAAAATCAGAAAGCTCTTTGATTTTTTTTTGAAACTTTATGACAGCTCAAATACCAAAAAAAAAAAAAAAAACAATTCAAAGGTCAAAATGAGAGATCCCAAACTCCATTGAAAAATTTCTTTTTTCTTTTTGATTTGATTAATTTGTTTTTATGAAATTTTTGAAAGGGTTCTGATGGCTCCAAAACTATCAAAGATGTAGTTTGAAGTGTCTAGGTACCCCTAATGACCCCATAAAATGGCCTGTTTGGGGTTTTTTTTCCCCAAATGTGCCAAAGGTGTTTCTTACAACTCAAATGGGTTTCAAATGGTGTTTCACAACTCAAATGGGTTTCAAATTTAACAATTCCCATCATGTGAACAAGAGTGTTCAAGTGGCCATATCCAAGATCAAATTAATCAAGTCATCAAATCATTCAGTCTGGCCTTATCCACTGTTCCAATGAACCATTATCTACTGTTCTTCAGGAGTGGGATGAAGAGTTTTCAATACTAAGAGGCATTCTGACCAGGTATTCAAAGGTTCCCAGCTGAAAGATCATTCTCATGAAATTCCTACTTTCAGGCTCAATGGGGGATTTGGTATGGTATTGCTGTCAGCCTCCTGGATGCCAAGACCCTGGCTATCCTTTAGCTATCAGAGGTGATGGAATATATAATCAATATATTATTCAATAAATGCAGCAAAAATTCATAAAATATTTGGATGAAGCTATTGCAAGGTTGATTGGTTTTGAAATGATTGAATATTATTGATCAATATTAATAAATTGATTATCAAATAAATTAATAGAGGGGCCAAGATAATATTAAGGATATTTAAAACCTCTCTTCAGGGAATTCTCTTGAAAACACCTACACCTGGTTACTTTGGAAACTTTAATTTATATTCTTAAAGGAGTTATTTCCCAAAGATAATATAGGTATAAAATCTATAATGGAGTGGAAGGGCCTTGTAACCAAGCTTCCACAAAAGAAAAAGGGTAATCAAACTCACAGATAAGTTATTGGATCCTTTAGTTACATGTTTGGGACATGTACTGATGGGTTAAACCTGTTTCTGGGGTTAAAAGGTTGTTCAGCGGTTTAAATTGATAGAAAGAGTTTTGGGATGGATAATATCAATCAGACTAAAGCCATAAATCACTTACTTATCTCTTATAAGTATTTGATTACCTTGGAAAGGTGTCTGGATGTAAATATAACTGGGTCTGGGGTATCAATAACCTCAAAAAGGGCTCTTTATTTATATCTTTTTGGATCCCAATTCTGTCCTTCTGAGGGCTATAGAGGCTCAAAGGGACGGGTTCCAAGGCTAGAAGGGTAGCCAGTGGTAGCCCATCCTGTTTTCTTAGAAAATACTATGGGTAGAATCTATTTCCACAGGGTATGGGAATCATTCTAGTTTTTTAATTGATGTTTTGACATGTGAATAACACTAATCTATTCACCTGATCAGAATTTCATTGAACATCCTTAGTAAATGCTCCCAGGATGTTGATATTTATTCTTAGTAGAAATTCCCATGGTTAATCTGATCTCAGATGGTTTCTCATTATGTTTTAGCTGATGGGAGTAAAATCATAATACTGATTTTGGTCCTTATTTTCAAAATTCTGTTAGTTTACTTGAAATAATTAATTAAAAATATATTATATGGGAATATATGTAATATTTTTACATAATCAGTTTTCTAATTATTTCAGGAAAATACTGATGTATTGAAGTTCTCACCATTGTATTTTTAAATTATTTTAAGATATTTTTCAAACTTTAGTTATCTTGTTTTTGGCATTTTGGTATTTTTTATTATATTTTATAAAAAATATTTAGAAAGTTCCTTTAAGTATTTTTATATAATTTTATGTATTTCTAGACTATCTAATATCCACGGGGACATTTATTACATATTTAGTAAGTCCCCGTATCAGTTGTAGCACTTTTATGTGGTACCTTGGCTTCTCAAGCCATCTGTCAGTCTGTCAGTCCGTAGTCCCATGGCTGCATACCTGTCAGATGCCTGGGACTGCGTACCCAGCTTATCAGGATAAGCAGACAGGGTGGCAGTGCTACTGCTCAGTGGCGCACAGATGTATTGGTTTCCGCAGCTGCGTGCGGGAATTGTGACAAATCACATTTCCGCTCATAACTCCTCTAAATCACAGAATTCCTGGATTCTGACACAAAATTTTCTGTGAAACCTATACGTGAGTTTTCATGTGAAATTTTAAAATGGCCAAAATATCAAGGCTTTGCCTCATTATAAATTATCATAAATAATTTAAAAAGCAATTGGAGGCAGGTGTCAGTGAGTGACCCTACCTTAATTTTTATGTAGAATGATAATTTGAAATAATATTTTTAATATTATTTCTGCTTTAATATGTTATTTATTTATTTATTTAATTTTTTTACTTTTGCAGCTTGCTCTGCAATAGTAGCAAGCTGACAATTGCAAGCTTTTCTGGGCACACTACCAAGTCTCACTTGGCCAGTTCCTAGCAGGCTTGATCTCCGCATCAGGTTGCACCGCGGAGCTTGGCACACAGCTAGGTTCTGCTTGGCCAAGGAAAATTTGTTGGGACCCCCCTCCCTCCTCTCTTTCTCTTCTCTTCAACCCTTTCAACTCAAAAAATTGTTCTTTTTCTTGTTTTCTCATTTAACAAGTTGTAATTACTAGTCTATTGAGAAAAAATAAAAATGCCCCCAATCATCAAGTCAAGGGGCATTTCCAATTGGCTTGGGTGTCAGCCAAGTCAAAATTGGGCCCAAACCACCCAAACTTGGCTGTGTGCCAAGCAGGCTTTAGGGGGTTCCCGGCACTCTTTAGCAAAAAATATGCTAATTTGGGTGGTTGCCCAAACAAGCTTGATATACCATATAATCATGTTAGCATATCCAGATTATTCATATAGTTTTCACTTTAGAATATCATGTAGGGTGTGATCTATCCTGGGGATGGGATAATATTCTGGAATATTTGAATCATTCAAAACCTTCAAATCCCCAACCATCCTGGATTTATTGCTGTGGCAAGCAATAATGATAGGGGTGGTGATTTCTCAATTTTCATTGTGACCTCATTTCCTGAAAATTTAGAATAAATCTCAATTTAGGTGTATGCTCCTCTGATTTTATTCTAAAACTAGGTCTGGCAGATAAGGAGCCCTCCTTAAGATCCAAGTTTGGTGAGGCTAAATTGTTAATTTGAGAATTAAATTGCTCCCATTGATGTTTTGTAAAGCATGATAACTAGTAAAGAATGATGATTGATTCTCAAAAAAAAGTTTATGGATATTGTTATTATTATTATTTTAATATTTGCTTTGAACAGATTGACACAAGTGCCATTCTTTTGAATGCTTTGTGCTTATATCATAAGCATAATTGATTGGTAAAATTTTGCCATCAATTTGGAATATCTGGAGTCTCTTTTCCAAATGTCCTCCAAAACTTAAGGATCAAATTTTACTCTGGAAGACATATGTATCATTTGAACCTGTAGAGGTATTACCCATGATGATATAATCAGACAGGCTTTTGTTTGGAAATAATAAAGTGAGGAAATATTATTTCCATCAGTATAAATCTCATAGTATTCAGAAGGATGTTGAAACTATTATAGTGGTCTTTGTGGATGGGAAATAGATTTTCTTTCCAATTTTTAGAAAATATTTCCAAGAATGATGTTGAATTAAATGTGAAGAAGTTCCCGATATCTAGCAGAATCCTAACAGGTTTTTCCAGGATTGACACTTGGGTTTAACAATTTTTAACACTGTTTGAAACTCACAACTTGAGATATCTGAAAAGCTGTAATCATGGAACATATTTTATTTCATAGATAGATGAAGGAATTGCAAGAATGAATTAACTGAGAATATACATAAATATGATTTATCTTCATATTATCTACTATATCTCCCTGTGCCACAGTTCCAACCTAAAGGTCTATTTTCAGGAAAAATAAATTTTAGACAAACCTCAGTCACCTCTTTAGCTAATTTTGAACCAAAATTATTAAACATGTTAAGAATAACCCCCAGATTTGGTGTGTTCTACTTACTACTTTAAAAACAAAAAAAGAAAAAAAAACATCTTTACTAATCAAGCCAAATTTTTTATTCAATCTTTGAATCACTTACATTTCATATTAAAAAAATCAAGTCATAATTTGAAAAAATCTTAAAATCTCTCAATTATTGCTAAATACTCAAGACCAGAATTCAAAATTGGTTACTGAACAGGATTCTCTTCAGCCTGGATTCATTTAATTAGTTAATGGTGAGGTTCCTATTTATAGGAAAAATTGAACTTGACCCACACCATCCAAGGTGTGGGAGAGATTACCCTGAGAACTGAAAAGAGGGATTATCAACCATTTTGAAAAAAAAACTATGTATTCTCCAGCACACAACTCAAAAACAAGAAAGGTTGTGCAAAAAAATTTCACCATGATTTCCAAAATTGAAAATCAAATTAAACAAAGTTTCTTTTTTCATTCTTAACAAAATCTTTCTATTGGTCAGGATCAAGGACAGAATATTCAAAAGGAAAGTGCAGGAGAAGGGCATTGCATGGAATATTGCAGAAGGAAATGAATGCATTCATTCAGGAAAAAACTAGGGAATAGGGAATTGATTGGATCAAATGTTAATTGATGAGATGATGCATAGGGAAGCTTGAGGATTTCTAGGAAAACAGGTTATTCCAGGGTGATAAAAAGAATGTTTCACCAAGGTGGATTGGTGAGTAAGAAATTGGAGAAGGAAAAAAATATAAAATCATAATTATTTTTATTATTTTGAGAATTCAAGATGTTCAGTTAGGATTGAAAAGGGGACTAGTCTGGTGTATAGTTTCACACATTCATCTTTTTCAATGGGAATTATTTTTCCTGGATATCCCTGGAATGGAAAACACCATTTTAGGCCACAGCTTCCTAGTCTACTGGAATACAGATGTGAATTGGCAAGAAGGAGTAATTAACCTTCAAACCTTGCAACCCCAGGATGCTAATATTTCTTTCAAACAGGAATTAAAAAGCCTACCTGAAACTGTCATTGAGTTGGATGAAAACTTTCTGCCAGGAGATTTGCAATATCCTGACCTTCATTTCCAAGTTCCCTCTTCAGATTTAGGAAGCATTGCTTCTTTTTCCAACTTACCTCTTCCTTGTTTCTTCAAAGAGAAACAGGCACCTACTAAAATTTGTATTTTGAGCTCCCTGATCCTATTTCATTGTGCAAGAAATTCAAATCCGGTGTGCAAGGATGACAAGATTGAAGATTTAGAGATTGTTTGAGAGTCTTTAACTTTGGTTTACCACGACTTTGCTGACATCTTTTCAGCTGTAAAGGCAGATAAACTACCTCCTTTGTGTTCTTATGATCACAGGATTGAACTCACTGGCCCACCCTGGCACCCTGACCAGTCTACTCTCTTGCAAAGCAGGAATCAAACACGTTTCAAGAATACATTTCCAAAAATGTATTGAAAGAATTTCTTTGACAAAAAAATTTGAACACTGGCTTGCCCATCCTATTTTTTCCAAAGAAAGATGGATGCCTTTTCCTTTGTTTTGAATACAGGAAACTGAACCAGGTAACCTGGAAGAACGCTGATCCAGTACTGCCCATGTTGCACCTCCTCACTCTCTTCCATGGAGCTGCTTATTTCTTAAAGTTAGACCTTCAAGTTGCCTATGACCTGATTTTTATTGCAAAAGGCCATGATTATTTGACCAACATGAGAACCCGGTTGGAAGCTATGAGTATACCATTATGCCTTCTGTCCTCTGTAAAAATCCTTCTAATTTTAAACATTTTTTCAATGAAATTTTTTCTGAGCTTGGGAAGAAATACCTTGTGGGGTATCTTGATACTTTTCTACTCAAAAACTCTTAAGGATAAAATTGCACATGTGCAAGAGGTGCTACAGAAAACTCAAATGAATAGCTTGTTTGAAAAAGCTTATAAGTGCAAATATCACGCTCACTGTCTTCAATGTTTAGTTTTTGTAGTTTTGAAGCAAGGACTATCAATGGACCCAGCCAAATTCCAATGCATATTGGACTGGCCCACACCTTCTTCAGTCCAATAATTTCAAGTTTTCCTTGGATTCAGTATTTCTTACAGGACATTTATTGAGAATTGCGCCAAGAAGACCATGAATATTACTAATCTTCATCAAAAAGACACTCATCTTTTTTTACTGAAAAAGCTGCTTTGAAAGTTGATTCTCTAAAGAAATCTTTTACCACTCCTCCAATACTTGCTCACTTCAACAAGCTAGCTTTCATTATTGTGAAAACAGATGCAAGAAACTATGCAATTGCAGGAGTAATCTTGCAGTTTTCTTCATCTTCCTCTATTTTTCATCCCATTGACTTCATGTCTTGCAAACTGCTTGCTGCAGAGCTTAACTACAACATTCATGACAAGGAGCTTCTTCCAAATTTTTATTGCTTGAAGAAATGGTCTTCATACCTTTTGAGTCTTATGGAACCCTTTGAGGTCTTGACTGATCACAATTCTCTAAAATGTTTTATGAGCTCAAAAGTCCTTACATGCAGACAGGCACTTTGGGCCAAAAACCTCTCCAAGTTTGACTTTAAAATTACTTAATTCCCTGGGAAACAAGCGGTAGTCCCCAATAATTTATCATGTTGGAACAACATCAACCCAGGGGGGGGGGGGAGCACTTTTGCCAATAACAACCCCAAAAATGTTAGGGCACTTTTCTCCAATCAGTCTGCCCAACTCAGTTTGATAATCACCCAAATTCAAGAAAAAGCTTCCAAACTTTTACAAGCCCAACTCAACAATCCAAAGTGTAACAAACTTTGCAGGAGTGTTAAATTATTAAAAAGCAATTACAGTATCAACAACAATGGTTATTTAGTTTATGAAGATTGTATAGTAGTACCTGATAATCCTCAAATTAAGTTAGATATCCTAAAGTCTTGGCATGTATCTCTGCTTTTTTCTCATCTTGGGCAGGATAAAGACTAACATTTTATTTCACAAGACTTCTTTTGGCCTGGTATGACCAATGAAGTAAAAGACTGTGTTAATGCATGATATGATTGCAATTGTAAAAATTCCTCAAAACACCAGAATAATGGGCTGCTTCAGCCTCTTCAAATCCTGCCTATTCCTTGGACCTTGTTGTTGATAGATTTTATTTTGCAATTACCTATTTCTAGTGTTTATGATGCTATTTCAGTATTAGTAGATTTCTACTTGAAGATGGCTTTATTTCTTTGAAGTACTGTGACTGCCTCTTCAGAAGATTTATCTAATTTATTCCTAGAATATTTATTTTCAAAAAATGGCCTCCCTGATAATAAATTCAGTGATTGTGGATCTTTGTTTGTCTCTAGCTTTTGGACCTTGCTATTCCAAAATTTGAAGATAACTTGTAATTTATGAATGGCCTACAACCCAGAAACAGATGGACAGACCAAGCAATTCAATTGGATTCTCAAACAGGATCTTTTAATGTATGTCTCCTAGCAACAGGAAAAGTGGTTGAAATGGTTCCCATTAGCCAAGTTGGCCTACAGAAACTCCACTCATTCCTCCACCAAACAGTTGCCCTTTCAGACTCTTTATGGAAGAAACCCAACTTTTGATTATATTCACATACCACCTTCACAACCTGCTACCAATTATCTCACCCTAATCCAATCTTTCCAATTTCAACTCTGATCCAACCTCAAATAAGAAAATCAGGGCTACAAGAAGCAAGAAGCCATTTTTGCACTATGGCACCAACCTTTGCAGTAGGAGATCAGGTATGGCTCAATGCTTGCAATATTTGAAGTACTTCCCCAACCTAAAAACTCTCTCAGAAAAAACTGGGCCCCTTCAAAATCAAATCATTTGTCTCTACCAATGCATTCAAACTTTCCTTACCTGAAAATGGAAAGGTATCCACCCAGTCTCTCATGTGTCTCTCCTAGAGCCAACTAACCATGAAAAAAATGGCTGCACCTGCTGGCAGGTCTAGCAGCTGGGATAGTGAGTGAAACCTGTTTTGACTTTGTTTTGGTTTTGGAGTGAAACATCAAATAGATTTTGTGATAGTCCCAGAAGATTCATGCACCATATTTATGTAATGCATGAATTGAATTGCAAATAATTACATAAATTCAATGTTTGAGAATTGTTTATTTAATTATAAAACCATACTTTAATACAAGGAATTCCAATGAAATCCAATCAGAACTAGGTGATATGGGCTGTGATTTCCACCAATATGAATTAGGAAATGAGAAAAATTCAATTGATAGCTCATGATCAATTAGGGCATATCAAAGTTAAGCAAATCCACCATTTTTTAATGGTGAGTTTCAGCCCAAATCCGCCATTTAAAACCTGCCATTAAAAATCAAAAAAACCCACCTATTTCACATCAGAAGTTTCAAATTTACCTGAAAATGAATGGGGTTTTTCAAATAAAGTATATAAAGTCCTTCAACAGCTCAACCATGCGTCATTTGACATCATCACCCCTATTTTCATCCTCCAACCTTTTTGGAACACTTCATCACTCTCATTGCTTCATTGCTATCCTCATCACTTCATCACTATCATTGCTTCATTTCTATCCTTATAACTTCATCACTCTCATTGCTTCATTTCTATCCTCATCACTTCATCACTCTCATTGCTTCATTTCTATCCCCATCACTTCATCACTCTCATTGCTTCATTGCTATCCTCATCACTTCATCACTCTCATTGCTTCATTGCTATCCTCATCACTTCATCACTCTCATTGCTTCATTGCTATCCTCATCAATTAATCACTCTCATTGATTCATTTCTATCCTCATCACTTCAAAAATCTCATTGATTCATTTCTATCCTCATTACTTCATCACTCTCATTGCTTCATTGCTATCATCATCAATTGATAACTCTCATTGCTTCATTGCTATCCTCATCACTTGATCACTCTCATTGCTTCATTTCAATTAATCACTTCATCACTCTCACCTTGCTTTAACACTGTCATCACTTTATTGCTTGAATCACACCCATCCTCTCATTGCTTCATTGCTTAATCACTTCATCCCCCCTTTCATCACTTCCTAACTGTCATTGCTTTATTGCTTAATCACTTGATCCCACTTACTCTTTTTAAATGGCCCCTCAGAAACACTCCCCCCACAAGTCCACTCAACCAAAGCAAACATCCCCCAGGAACTCAACATCCTAAAATCCTCCCCCATCAGCTTCCAAAGGCTCAAGTCAGATCAAGAGAGCTGATCACATCATCCTGGTAAACTGGCTCAACATTCCGTCCAACTACAATGCTTGCTTTGGATCCAACAATCAAACACAAGTTGGCCAACCTCCATCCTTTAAGTTTAATGGTTATCTCCTGATGGCCGATGAAATCAAGAATAAAATCAAAGGTAGGCTGGATCTTTCATCCAAACAGATGCAGGAGCAATTGAAGAACTTTTGAACCAAGTACAAAAAAGCCCACTCAATGTCAATCTCCACCGGCTTTGGTATCACAAACTCCAATAAATCCAAGGGAATCAACTTGGTGTTTGATAAGTTGGACTCTGTTTGTCCTTTTTATGTTCAAATGGATGAAATCTTTGGAAAGAAGGCCAATATCACCCCTTTAGCCGCTTTTGATGCCCAACAATCAGATTTGGTTGATGCTGAGGACCTGGCTGTTGATGCTTGGGCTAGCAATGATGGTCCCAATGAAACCTATGAGCGGCCCAATCTGATGTGAAGGAGGATATTCAAACAGAATCAGCTCCAATCAAGTCTACATTAGCATTGATCAACAATTCAAACCCTTCCTTGGACCCCTCACTTCCTTCTTTGGATTGCTCTTGTCTTGGGGTGGAAGAACTTAACAACTTGGCAAACAAGGAGCAAATTATTCCTGTATCACCACCATTGGAACCATCTGCTCAAGTAAGGAAACAAGATCTTTTCTCTTCTGTCTGGTTAATCCTGACTGATTTAAATTGTAAAAAAGCAGGCTTATCCGTCTGAATGGCCAAATAATCAAGCCAATTTGGCCTCCCACATCCCCTTCAAATGAGAGGAATGATGTTCCCACACAAACCTCCTCTGCAAAGGGAAAGAAAAAGGCCTCAAATTCCATCAACCTCAACCCTAATAGCTGTCAAAAGCAGAGAAACACTTCAAATTTTTCTGGCTTTCAGGATATCATGGAGAAGCAAGATTCAAGTAAGTTCATTGATTGATTTTACTTGCTTTCAAAATCAAGCTCATTCATATTCCCCTCCAAAAAAAAGTTAAATCACAATTAGAATCTGAAAACTTCATGTTGAAAAGGAGAAGTGGGATTTTCAACTGGCTATGGATTGTCAAAAGTGGAAAGATGAGAGTTTGGCGTTGGATGCTGAGTGGCAAATCAAACAGGCCAAGCTGGAGTTTCAAAAAGAGGAAAAGGAGAAGGATCAAGAGCAAGACCAACTTAAAAAGCAGAGGGAAAGGCTAGCCACAGAAAAAAAAGATAGGTTATTGGTAGCCATGGAATTTATTGGTAGCAGTAGAACTGTGGATGAAATAAAGGAAATTGCTCAATTTCTTGGTTTGTAAATATATTTAATTTGATAAAAATTTTAAAAATAAAAACAAAAAAATTATTTTTGATTGGAACAATGTTTGAGAGTATTTTTAACACCACCAATGAACAAATCTTTTTTATTTTCATTTATATTTCTTTTCCTAAAATATATTTTGCCACTGGACAAGTCCTTGCTAGTGTTTTGAGTTGTTCTATTTATTTTCATGGACATGGCCATCCTAGTATGGGTGGCAGTATCCACTGCAGGAAAAGTGCAGTGTTTGAACTTGTTTGCTTCCCAAACCATTTGCACAATACCCTTTTTTTTGAAATCATTACCAAAAACCAAGTCTGGGAACACAAATTTGCCGTTGCATACTTGATATTCATCCTTGTTGTTGATAAGTTTTCCATTCAATTTTTTGGTTGGGACCACAAGTAAAAAGGAATATTCAGAGACATCACCTTGGTCAATATGTGGCAAGTTGTAGAAGGAGTCTGAGGTGAAGGTGATGTGAGGTGAGCAGTCAAAAGCAGTAAGGCCAGATCCAAATTCCAATGAGGATAAGGAAGTGATGTTGTTTTCCATCATAGCTTCACAGTTGGAATCAAACACAAGTTTGGCTAATTTTTGAAAAATTTGGCCCAATGTTTGAGAGACCTTGTCAGACCTAAGGTTCAAAAAATAATATTATTTAGGGGTGGATTTGACAGAATATTTCTTCAAATATTGTCCAAATAGTTCAGAAGGGTCCATCAATTTTGGCCATCCAATTTCCCACATTTTCCCACCCCAAGATCTTGAGGGACCAACAGTGTTGACAAATTTTTTGGATTGGTGAAGGAATGTTGTTACTGAGTTGATTTCCTTCTTCTATTTCTCAGAGAGTTCATTCAAAGGGATAAATTGGATGATGGCAAGTATAGCCTCATGATCCAATTGATCTTGAAAATATACTTTTCCAGAGCTGAAGAAATTGAATGGTTTGATCTTCTGTTTGGCCTGTTCCAACCCTTCAGGGGTGGGTTTTTGACTTTTCTTGACAATGGATGGATAAATGTTCAAGGGACGTAGTTTGTGTGAATACCAAACAACCTTTTCATTAATTTTTTCCTCAGTAACTTCCTGTCAGCTCTCTGATACCAGGAACCTTGCAGTCCTTTAGCTACAGAGAGTGATAAAAATACTGGAATAATAATAATAATAATAATTCCAAAAATAAACACTTAGAGGCTCAAATAAATAATATAATAAGAGCAGTTTCAAGGTTTAATTGGTTTGGTAATAAAAGATTTTCAATATGTATATAAAAGAGGGGCCACAGTATTATACTACTGGGGGTCTTTACAGACAAAGCAACCTCTCTTCAAGGGGGCTCCTTAGGCAGTTTAAGAACCTTGGAATGAAGATGGGTCCCTTAGAAAGGGCTTATTCCACTAATGGCTGGGCATAACAGCACACTGGCCTAGACAGGAATGGAAACACTCACTCTGAGCACTTTATCACGAAAATCCTGCAATAATAGGAAGGGTTTCAGAGCAGATGGGGTGGATTGCCTGACTAAACTTCAAGGGTTTATTGGTTTTAAGAAATGAATAATGATACTACAGAATTGGTCATAAATCAATTGCTTAGACTCTTCATAAGCACTTGAATAACAATGACACAGTTTCTGATTGATAATAATAATTCCTGGTTAACTGATGATGGAATAATGGATCCAAAGAGGTCTGTATAAATACCTTTTTGGGGTGATTTTGAGCTTCTCAGGGCATGTAGAGAGGGTTCTGCTTGTGGGCTGAGGCTGGCAAGCCAGTCAGGGCAATATTGGCATGTCCAATTGGTGCTGTAAATCAGCTGTCCTTAGATCTGCAGGATTTCTGTACTATTTTAGCCACAGGATCTGTTAATCTGTTATGGCCTAAATTTGATCATTCTGCACTCATCCTTCATTTGTACTATTGGTATTGCTTTAAAGCGGGAAGATGTGGATGTTTACTGATTTTAAATCATCTGCTGATCAGGTAGAAAATTTGTAATAATTTTTAAGAACACTCCTTGTAGTTTTTTGTGGTATTCAAAGATCAGAGTCAGTGATTTAAGTGGTAATCCTTGATCTTTGATTTATTATTAAAAAATGTTCTAAACTTAATTTTTTATTAATTTTATTTAATTTTAGATCTTTTTAGACTTTTAATAATGCATATGTCAACTTGTTACATATGCTAGGAAACTCTAACTAGGTTTTAGCTCTTCTGAGCGGTACCTGGTTGTCAGATTAGTCACAAGGGATACAGACGTGGGGATCAGTCAGTACATATGCGCGCTGTGGAAACTAAAGGTGGACTACCCCCAAAGTTGTCCTTGAGTTCCGGAAGTTATTGATCAAAGCGTCTGTAAGGAGATTGGATGCAGCCAGTCAAGAGGGAGAGAGAGAGAGTGAGAGAGAGTGATAGAGTGATGGGTTCCTTCCTTTCCAATCCAATCCAATCTGATGTGATGATGTGATAATCCCCCTTAAAACCTGGAGTTGAGAGTGAAGTATTTAAGTCCTCCCTCTCAACCCTAACCTAAGTACAACCGCAAGTAAGCAAGAATGAGGGAATACAACCCCTAAGCCACAGAACCCTAGCCCAACCTTATCCCTCCATCCCCCGTCCCATAACCCATGCTCCACCTCCCCTGCCCCATGTCCCATCCGTGTTGCCCGCTGGTTTGTCCTTCTCGTGATGCTTCCACCCAACAACCCGTTCCAGGTATCGGGGGCGTACCCACTTGATCCAATCTGCGCCTCTTGCGATGCGCGATCCGCTTGATCCGTGCAAGCCGTCCAATCCGCGCAAGCCTTCTGATCCGCGCAATCTGTCCAATCTGCGCAAGCCTTCCGATCTGAGCAAGCTTTCCGATCCGCGTGAGCCTTCCAATCCGCGCAATCCGTCCGATCTGCACAAGCCTTCTGATCCGCGCAAGCTTTCCGATCCACGCAAGCCCGCAGCGCGCAGCCTTTGCCGACTTGCGTCCATGAAAGAGCACCACATCCCCCCCAACTTGAGTTCTGTCCCCAGAGATCCGCCACCATCTCACCTACCACACTCATCCTCCAAGTTGCCTTCCCACCCGCCTGCCCTCTATCCTCTGCGTCACCTTCCCACCCGCCTGCCCTCTATGCCGGTGACCTTCTGCTCCACCAGAGAAAGGATCTGCATGCCTTCATCCAACCCCACACGGGTTCTGAGCGCAAATTGTTGTCCCAAACCGCGCGCAAGATCCGCGCCTTGGAGAGAGAAGATCCGCATGAGCAAGAGAAATCAGGGAAGGTGAGATATCCGCACCAGTGAGAGTATTGGCAAGAGTACATGGGGAGACCTTGACGCACCAGCGCGCGTAGGCAATCCTTGAGAGAGACAGGAAGAGAAAAAAAGGAAAAGGAAGAATGAATAGATAAGAAGGAACAAGAGAAAAAAAAGTTTTTTTTTTGTTTTTTTCTTTTTGTTTTTTATTTTTGTTTTTTTTGTTTTGTTTTTTTTTTAGAGCCCGCGTCCTGCGTCCCAACTCCGACCTTCCACCCCGCGCTAGCTTCCCCCCCAACTTTGCTGCTGTCCTCAGCCAACCGCGCCCCCTATGCTCATCACCAGATCCGTGGCGCGTTGCCTCAACCAATCCCGCACGGGTTCCGAGCGCAAATTGTTGTCCCAAACCGCCTGGGTGCACCTCCCGCCGCCAAGACCCTCCTGCATCCTTTGAGATTTAAGCCCATCCGCGCGCAAAACCCAAACAAAAGCAAACACCCCCAGACGTCCTTACCACAACCCGCCGTGGAGGAGGAAAGAGGCTTCAAAACCCTTTCAATCCCAGCCCTCTCCTCCCCCACCCCGTCCACACAACATTCCCCCCGGCCTTGTTCTCCCCTCCAGAGATTTCTGACCGCTCCCTGCCCGCCAGACCGTGCGTGACCGCTTGATTCTTCTGCTCCGCCCCACCAACATGACACTCCTTTCCATTTGCAGTTCCCGCAAATCTGTTGTCCTTCTCCCCTGCCATGCCGTTAACACCCAATCCCTCCCCGTTCCACCCCTGAAGCCCCGTCACAAGCGTCCGCCACACCAATCCCAAGGCTCTTGCTAGCCATGATGGCTGCGTGCCCGTTCTAGGACCATCCATCCCGCGCTCCTGGCACCCCACATCCTTCTGTTCCGCGTCCATCCTCTCTTTTGCCGCCACGTCCTTCTGTCCCCTACTTGTTCCCCCCACCATCAAAGAGGTCCGGCTCTGGTTGCCATCCTTTGGCGCGTGGTTTGTCCCTTCCGCCGCTGCCCCTACCCTTTCTGAATGCGCTCTCCCCGCCGTTGAAGAGGTCCGGCTTGGGTCGTGATCCTCCAACGCGTGGTCCGTCTCTTCCGCCGCCGCGTCTATCTTCTTTGCAAGATCTGTCCGCCGCTCGCCGATTCCCAAACTGCACGGAGCATCCATTTCCCGTTCTGTTGTCCTTGCACGCTTCCTGTCAGTAGGCCGCACCAGTTCTGTCGAGTCCCGCTTCCCCAACACGTACTTAGCCCCCACTGGGGAAACCAATTCCGCGTTTGAATCTGCTGTCCGGTCCCTCTGTCCCATCCGCCAACGGTCGTCGTCCTCCCCATTTGTGCACACGCGGGGCGCAGACGCGCTGGGAGACTGAATACTCTCCAGATAGGCCTTGAGGCCCCTTGCTACCTCCGCGAGTTTGCTAGCCCAAGGGATGGTTGCTGGTGGTGGGGCCGGAACGCACACTTCCCTGTAATACAGCTCTGCGTAATCCAATTCCGCTTGCAACCGGATCCCACCGCGCACGCCTGCCTTGTAATCCAATTCCGCGGATGGCTTGAGATTGTCCTTCCAAAAGCGGGAGCCCCGCCTCCCCCATCTTGCCAGCATTTCCTCCTTCAGTTCCGGCCAATCCAGGTTCAGGTAGCCTCCCATCTCCTCTACGTCCCAACGTGCTTCTGCGTCCTTGATGAACAGGACAACATGGCGCGCCTTCTCAAAATCCAAAGCGCCTTCAGAGTCTGAGATCATTTCATACCATGAGATGAATTGCTCCACTTCCGCAATGTTGAGTCAAATATGCGGGTAAATCCATGGGGTAGCGCGGAGGCCGTGGGAGGAGGAAGGAAGAGAAGCGGCTGTTGGTAGCATCCGTGAGTACCTTTGAGAGACTTTGACAAAAAATTTTTCCCGGCCAGACCCCCAGATGTGGAAAATAAAGGTGGACTACCCCCAAAGTTGTCCTTGAGTTCCGGAAGTTATTGATTGAAGCGTCTGTAAGGAGATTGGATGCAGCAAGTCAAGAGGGAGAGAGAGAGAGAGTGAGAGAGAGTGATAGAGTGATGGGTTCCTTCCTTTCCAATCCAATCCAATCTGATGTGATGATGTGATAATCCCCCTTACAACCTGGAGTTGAGAGTGAAGTATTTAAGTCCTCCCTCTCAACCCTAACCTAAGTACAACCGCAAGTAAGCAAGAATGAGGGAATACAACCCCTAAGCCACAGAACCCTAGCCCGACCCTATCCCTCCATCCCCCGTCCCGTAACCCATGCTCCACCTCCCCTGCCCCATGTCCCATCCGTGTTGCCCGCTGGTTTGTCCTTCTCATGATGCGTCCACCCGACAACCCGTTCCAGGTATCTGGGGAGTACCCGCGTGATCCAATCCGCGATCTGCTTGATTGGCGCAAGCCATCCAATCTGCGCGAGCCTTCCAATCCGCCCAATCCGTCCAATCTGCGCAAGCCTTCCGATCTGCGCAAGCTTTCTGATCCGTGCAAGCCTTCCAATCCGCGCAATCCATCCAATCTGGGCAAGCCTTCTGATCCGCGCAAGCCCGCAGCGCGCAGCCTTTTCCGACTCGCTTCCATGAAAGAGCACCACAGAGCGGGGTAGGATCCGCTGCATGCGTGGAAGAATTAGCTGCGCGTGGGTCTCTAGTACTCAGGAAACTGCTACTACAAGTACGTAGGGGTATGTAATGATACGGGGCTGCGCGCAGGAATTCTGACATAACACATTTCCGCGTTCAACTCCTAAAATATACACAACACCTCAATTCTGAGTGAATTTTAGGAGTAAACCCTATATGTGAAAACACGTGTGAAATGTTAGAATGGCAAAAAGATGCCATACTGGTGTTGTAATTTTTAGTACTTTTCTTTTCAATTATTTTAAAAATATAAGGAATTGGATTTCAAGGGTGGGGTCAGTGAGTGACCCTACCTGATTTTGGGTGAGGAATCCATTTATGTAATAATATATATAGATTTCTCACTCCTTCTTTTGTTAATTTAGATATTCTTATTTTTATAGTTTTGTGTTGCTCTGACAGGTTGCTCTGTACATAGTAGCAAGCTGACACTTCCAATGCAATTTCCAAATCCCGCATTTGAGCCCTTTTCTTCCCACTTCTCTGTATCTTTTTCAAACAATCTCCTTCTTTCTTTTTCCCTCCCAACTGTATACTTTGATTGGGGTGAGGATCAAGATGGAAATCCATTAGTTGTAACATCTTGAGTTTGGTGGGTGAAGAACGGGCCATCAAGAAAGGGTGTTCAAAGTTGTGGAATTTCCAATTGCCTTGAATTGAATCAAAAAAAAGAAAAAGATAAATGGTCATTAGTCCTGTATAAACCATTTAGATGATCAACAAAAATGGAAAATAACAAAAACAATACCAGAAATTCTCCTACCAAATAATAATAATAATAAAATAATCAGTCCAATATAAACCACTTAGATGATCAACCAACATAGAAAATAACAACAAACTTACCATTAATTTCCTACCAAAAAAAAACATCAGTCAACTTCTCAAGAACTGGGAGGAGGAGGAGGAGCTGAAGGGGGGCACTTCACTGGTTGGTTAATTGCTTTATTGATTGACCGGAAAGATCAATTGATCAATTGGCAAGCAATTTATTTCTTGCAGGTCAATCAATCAATCAATTGGCAAAAAATTTATTGCTTTCTGGTCAATATATTTCCCTCTTCCTCTTCCTGCCCCTCACCGGTTGCTGATCCTTTGATTATTCAGCATTTAGGTCCCCCCTGGACCCATTATTTAATCCATCAAGGTGAGCCCCTCCTCCTCCTCTCCCCGCCCCTGATTTATTGGCAAGCAATTGATTGCTTGACGTAGGAAGAGGAAGAGGGGGGAGGGGGCTTACCAGGGTTAGGAGGAGGGGAGGCAGTGAGTGAGGTGAGGTGAGGTGGAGGTGGTTGGTGGGGTGGTGGTGATGGTGAGGTGGTGGTGATGGGTGAGGGGGTTGTTGTGGGTGAGGAGGAGGAAGTGTACCGGTGAAGGTGGACTAGTGGTTTGGTGGGGTGAGGTGTTTTGAAGTTTTGGTATTTTTGCAAGTCCACCAAAAAAAAAAAAAAAAAAAAAAGGAGTTGGCCTAGGATTCTTGGTTAAACAACCGAAAACAAAAAAAATTCTGTTATTTTATTTTTTACCTATTTAAAAATCAAATGCTACTCATCAAAGTGAGCAAGTGTGAGGGGTAGAATCCACTCTCTCATGGCCAAAGATGAGGTAGAAGATGAGGCTGGGACAACTTGAGGAGGATCAGGAATATCTTCTTCAAATATTTTGTCCCATTCATATTTGATGTTGGCAAGGAGGTTGTGAAGGATTAAAAAACTGATAATCCTGTTGATGAGGAACTTCATTTCTTTGGAAGATTGGAGCTGGTTTTGCATCTCCAATTAGCTTGCCCATCTTCCTTTCAGGATTCCTATGGCATGCTCAATACAAACTTGTCATTGGGAAAGATGATAGTTGAAATCAGTTTTGGCTTGATCATTGGTTGAAACATTGCCATATGCCTGAACCACAAATTTCCCACTAGCATAAGCTGAATTAGCCAGAAGGTATTGATCTTGGTCAAAGTATTTCCCTTGTTTTTGGGAAATTCACATCCAATTGAACAGGTATGAATCATTAGAAGAACCTGGAAGGCTAGCATGGAGGGATATGAACTTATTGTTTTTATCACAAAAAATTTGTAGTGCCACACAGTATCTATAAAAACCAATAAAAAAATGTGGTTGGTGTATTATCAGAGGCTTTTGAAAGGAAATGAATCAATTGCCTTTTTTTTCCAATCAAAATAATGGTTGCCATCTAGCTTGGGTTTTTGACTCAAGGGGATAGTGGTTCCATCAACAAAACCAATGCAACCAGGTAAGCCTTCAGTCTCCATTACTTGAGATATCTCCTGGTTGTATTCTTTGGTTGGCCAACAAAGGACAGAGAAATGGAAAGATAGGATAGCAATCATGACTCTTTTGGTGTATAAGTCAATGGATGCATAACTGACTGAGAATAGATTATCTAATTGATGAATTGCTGCTCCATTTCCATTTGATCCCAATCTACAAAGAGCAAGATCCAGTTGGATAGCGGGATTGCGTTGAGGATTCCAAAAATTTTTCTGGAAGATTTGTTGGTCTTAAATCATCTCCAAAGCTTCATGAAAGAAGGAAATAAAGTTTGGAACAGTTGCTGGAAGCTTAATTCAGGCAGTAGGTGAAGCTTTTGCAAAAAAATGTTGACAAACTTGTTTCCATTATCCAAGACAACCAAGATGGGTTTGTATTTTGTGGTGTTCTTTGCCTTGTTGATTAATTTAAGGAATTTGGAGAAATCCTTTCCCTTGGTCTTCATTGGAAAGATGAATCTGAATTTTGAGAAGACGTCAATTATTTTGAGAAAGTATCAATTTCCCCTTTTGGAGACAGGGGTTATTGTTCTGCAAAGATTCATGTGAATAAATTCCAGGGTGTAGTGGACCAGAAAAAAGGTTCCTGGGAAGGGTTTTCTGGTATTCTTTGACAGGTCACACTTGGCACAGGGAATGGCCTTCAGAGGGATTGAGGGATGCACAGCTTTGAGGTTTTTGAGCAATGGGTGCCCAAGAAATGATGAAGGGTCAGGGGAGAGACATCAAACAAGAATTGAGGGAATGTGGTTATCACTTGGAGTTTCTGGACAAACAGTCACTCAAGCAGTAAGTTGTTCAAGTGGCGTAGCTGGAATCCATTAGTGATGGGGATTATGGAGTAGAAAAGTTGGAGATAGGGAGTTAATCAAGGAGGGTACATAAAATGCTTTTTTGATACCAGGGGGACTGGGGATGGTGTTTAGGATTATTTACCATACCCTTCAATCTTCAGCATGGAGCCATTGGCAGCATAAAGGTTGGAAGAACAGGGTTGATATGAGTTGAAGAGGGAGCAATCCTTGAGGTAGCTTCCTGAGGCTTGGCTTTCACAGATGAAGTGGTGATCCAGCTGCCTGTCAAAGGTGATGCCCACCCAGCCACTTGCATTTCCATTGTATTTAAGTTATTTCAAGGAAGCTTCATGGTATGCCACCATTATTTTGGGATGGGGTTGATTTAAAAAATTGGGGAATGACTGTTTTCAGGGTTATGGACTCCGTGACTGCAGACAGTTCTATTTTTGTGCCTTGCGTGAGAAGCGGCAGGGAAGGTTACCGTCATTTCCAATGGAATTACTGTATTTATTTGATTGGCCACTCTCTTGAGCTCCATCTTTAGGTTTTAGAGAAAGGATTCCAACAAAATCATGTTGTTTTTGGGATTGGATTCTTTCATATTTTTGAATTCAAGTGATCTGAGGACCTGGAATGAGTCAGGGAGCTGCTTGAGAATGAAGAAAAACCCATAACACCTCCAAGGTTTTTGCATTTAATCACTTGGAGGTTACCTCCAAGAGTAGTCTCAATTATTTGTGGAAAAAATTGATCAAGGTTTGAATTTTATTTCAAAAGGAGATGCTGTATAGTTGGTACATCATGTTGGCGGTGTTTCCCATTGATTTGGTGGCATGGTGGTTGCTGATGGTGTCCCATAGGGCCTTGGGTTGGTATATGGTAATTCCAGATACAAAAAAAGTGACATTTTGATGGTCCAGATATAGATGGATGAAGGTGGTTGCTTGATTCTTTTTAATCTTTACTTTAGAGTTTTCAGGCAAGGAATTTTTATTGGAGAGAACAATATTGTCAAAGTCCTTGTAGGCTAGGGAGGTTAAGATTCAGTTATGCCAGTTTCTGAAGTTCATTCCATACAGCTTGGCAATGCTGAGCTTTTTGAGGAGCTTTTCTGAGTTTTTGGACATAGTGGAGTGGATGGAGCAGGTCTTGGTTGGCTTCAATTGTCTTTGGATGAGAAAGGAGTCTGAGGAATTGCTATCCAAGGTTTGGGATGATTCTGGAGTGAGGGATGTTTGGAGGAATAGCATGGACACTGGGATCATAACCTATGAATTGAGGGTTTGGAGCAAGTCTCAAGCAGAAGAAGGAAACCAATGGAGCAAGAGGGGACACAATTATCTACACAACTATGAATTTAGGGCTTGGAGTGAGTCTCAAGAAGAAGAGGGGAATGAATGGAGGGAGATGTGAAACAACAAGCTACACATCTGATGATGTGTGCAGCCGCAAGAATATGGAGTTGAGTAACACAATGAAAGAGATGTGATTTACGTCAGTCAGCACAGATGAAAGGAATAGAGCCAATTTCAAAGAGTGAGAATGAGAACAAAAGAGAAGAACCCAAAAATTGAGGACTTGGAGTAAGTCTCAAGTAGAAGAGGGAAACCTATTGAGGGAGAGGGGACAGAAAAAGCTACAAACCTGATGAGGTGTGCAGCAGCAAGAATATGGAGTTGAGGAACACAAGGAAAGAGATGTAGAAAAAGGAGAAGAGTCAAATGGTGATTTAGGTGGGAGCTTGATAAATTGGAATGGAAACCTAAACCCCAAGTATACTTCCATCTATCCAGTGTTTGGCTGCAGTTTATTCCTTGCCTTTCACAAGTTGTGGTTTGATTTATTCCTCACAGTCTCTTACCGCCACCAGAGAGCTGTTGACTTTTGCATCAATTTTTCCTAGGGCCTTGTCAGCTGCTTGAACCAGGGCTTAGCTTGGCAGTTCCTTGAGGGTTGTATTATTTGGGTTAGATTGGATGGTGATACACTTGGGTTGAAGGCTGGGGAGTGTAGATCTATTTGGGAAAATAGTTTCTGGGAAAGTGGGTGGCAGCCCACTTGCAGCCACCAGAAAAAAAAGAGCATGGTTTAATGGGGATTGGATGAGGTGTTCATCTGTTGACACATCTTGGCTAAATCTGAAACAACCAAGGCCATTCTGGTGTTCATTTGCTCAATGGTTGCCTCAATTCTGGATCAATTTCTGTCAGCTTTGCTGACCATCTCCAAGATATTTTTGAATATCACATGGTTCATTGTCACTAAGCCATCCGGATTTACATTGCTAGTTCCTGAAGAAGATTAGCAAGGCCCAAGGAGGGGGGGAAATGGTAGGCCTGGGGGGGTCCAGCCACTCCCTAGTGATCTTGGTCTCCATTTCCAGGCTCCGTGATGCTGGGTCTGGGGGTCAATGGGTGGGCATATTGTTCCTGTGTTGGAGGAGCAACTATGGAAGGGGGAGTAGGGGAAATTTGCACAGACAGGGGGGGGGGTATTTTGCAGTATTTTTCAGGAGAATGAAGGTATCTCTGTTTTGGTTCCAAGTAGCAGCAATTTACTGATTCCGCTACAAATGCTAGAGTGGCACAAGCTGCCTATACTACCCATGCTGATGTCTTGAATGCATATAGTGTCCACCAGACTTTTGGGAAAAGTTGTGGGGGACATTTCTGTCTCAGTTTTAAAGCCTGTGGGGAATCAATTCATGTCAGGAATCTTTGAAAATTCATTCAAACACCCAAGCCCATTTTCTCAACATGGATAAATCCATCAACCCTGGATTTTAATTATAACTTGAAGGGGCTTCAAGTCAATTGCCACATTTCAAAATACCTTGAATCTGTGTTCCCCCTTTGCCAAAAGCAACACAGCATTTTTTTTCTGAATTATATCTACCTGTAAAAAAGTTTAGGGATATTTTGAGAACAGTGATAGGTGCAAAATAAAACAACCAAATTGTACTCATTAAAAACTTCTAACATTCACCAGTTGGAAAAAAATTAGCAAGGTTTTTGGAATGGTAGGAGCCAGGACATTTGAATAGTTGAATGGTGAAAAAGATTATTTGATAAATTTAGGAATGATGTATTCTTAAAATTCCCTGTTCAACACATTTCAAAATTTATTCAGTAATGTGGAGTAAATGAAAAACTCCGAAACCAGATCAAAATCCATCATGAAAATATATCTAACCAAGAAATCTTTGGGTAAATCACAACAGACAGTACATAATCATAGCTTAAAAATTCTCCTAATTTTTTTGCTTTCTACAATGTTAAAACCAAACAGGAATATCAGCAAGGTGAGAAAAATTGGAAAGACATTATAGATTGGTTTTATCTGACTGACTATTGCATTATTTCTATCTGCTTTTGTTGTGGGGTTTTTTTAGCTAATGATTCAGCTCTGCATAATGAGCCAACAAGATTGACCAATAAAAAAACTATTTTTTTAATTTGAAATTGGGGTGCTTTTTTAAGAATTCCAGCTAATATTATGCTTTAATTGGGTTGTTGAGTCATGCCCTTAATCAATCAATTTTTCATAAACTCAATGTTGAAAGTGCTGACCATGATGGAAAATCAGAATCAAGAGGAATGTTTCTATTCAATATCAACCAAAAGCATGGTTAAAAAGCCCTGGAAAATTTTATAAATTTGAGGAATATCCTTTTAGTGTTGATAAATTATATAATTAAACTCTTGATATCATTTTATGTTTTAAATAATGATCTCATGAGAGTCTCTTTCAAAGATTAAATTCCTAATTAAATATTCAGGAAATTCTGATGTTTTAATCAATAGTCCTTGTTGCCTTAGGCCCCCTTGAAGGGGATCTCTAGTTGTAGGCCCCCTATAAGGGGCTTGCTATTTTTCTATTTAAACTGGTCTTTTCCAGGACCTTGCAATACCACTCATCCATTTTGATTGTCTTTAATGAGGAACTACCTATAGTGGCTGGGTCCCTACTGGTAATCTGGGTTGTAGCTTTTATTGAGGTATTCCATTGAGAATTAAAATTCCTCCTATTAATATTTACTTATGCCCTATGTAGGCTTGGTATCCACTCTCTGCTACTGCAAAAATTCATTCATAGAACTGGTCTTGCCTTATTCATCCTCAATACCCTTTTCTACATTATGGTCTAAATCCTCTATCCTCAACCTTCTGGAATTCCGAGAGTCTCTTAGCTTAACAGATTTGCAGTCTATCTCTTTGAGTCTACCTGTGTTTTGTCTACCAAAAGAATCCTTGCCTTTAGTATATTGGCTTCCAATTCTTTTGGCAAGTGAGGAATATAGGATACATCAATATTAGACTAAACAGTAGTAGCCATATTATCCTTAACACCACACACCATTAGGTGTGCCAAGTAGTGCCACAAGCATATATTAGCCTTCCTATCAGTCAACCATTCATCAGCTACAGGTGCTACTATGAACACTATTATCCTCCATCACCATCCTAATGTTGATCATGATATTACTACATCCACTGATACTCTGACCTGACCAAACAAAACTATACAATACTGTCTCTAATTCACTCCAGTCCCCTCTTCATGTTGGAAAATCTTCATTTTGGTCACCCAACATTTGTAAGTTTTACTACAAAATCAACAACTCCCTTCTCATTATGGCCTTGTTCACTTATTAACCCCTTCATGTTTTGAAACCTTGGCCACAAATTTGTCTACCTCTCTTCATCATTCAAGAGCCTGCAAAATCGTTTTTTTCTAAATCTCATCCATTGGATTGCAATCCCATCTCTACCCTGGCTCAATCCCCTGGTTCCTGAATCTTGCAACTTAAACACTAAATTCTGTGTGCTCACTCATTGTCCTTGCAACCTTGGCTGTGAAATTTGTTTCTTCTCTTTCTCATCCACTGGAATGCAACATTTTCATTATCCCCAACCTAAAAATTACCCTTTTTGATTCTTGATCCCTCTCTGAAAAATTGCTTGAACCTGATTTTGTGACCTTGTGTGCACTTTCTACTGCAACTTTGATTGCTACTGAATTTCAATTTTGCTTGCAAAATTGTTTCTCAATCTTGTTTCTTGCAACATTTCTTGCTGCTTAACCTGAAAATTTGCTTTCTCTTGTCTTGCAACTCAACTCACACTCATCTTGCAACTTTGGTTGCTACTAGTCTTCAACTTTGCTTGCAAAATTGATTGCACCTCACTTGAAACACCACTTGCACCCTCTCTGCAACCTTGCTTGCCCCTGTCTTGCAACCTTGCTTGAACTCAAATTACAACATTGCTTGCACTCTTCTTGAAACTTTGTTTGCACCTATCTTACAACCTTGATTGCGCTTATCTTGCAAATTAGCTTGTGCTCATCTCTTGCAACATTGGTTGCGCTCATCTTTTGCATCTTTTGACATTGCCGCTCAATCTCAAAATTTTTTTCAGCTCATTCTGAAGCCTTGTATGCACCCATCTTGAAACATTTTTCCCCCCTCATATTGAAACTTCATTTTAGGTTCTCTAAAGATTCTGAGATTCAAAGCCCTCTTGGCTAGTTGCAAGGGAGGATTTTGGATTTTGCTTTCTCTTCTCATTGCCTCATTCTCCTATTTCCTTTTAGGTCTTCTCTTCATCTTGAAATAAACCTATAGCTTGGTGTGATCAGCCATCATTCAAACTATTTTATGAGTACAGAACAAGTGTCCTCACTTATTATTAAATGTCACCTAACCTTTCTAGCCAGACAGTCCCTTATTGAATTATTTATTCATTTTTATTGACTTATTCAATATTTCCTCACCTTTTTACTTACTCATATAGTTTTCTCCATGGTTGATCAGTCAAAACTGTCTTTTTTTTATTATTTACTTAGGCCCCCTTGAAGGGGCTCTCTGGTTGTAGGCCCCCTGTAAGGGGCTCTCTGTTTGTAGGCCCCCTGTAAGGAGCTCTCTAGTTGTCTATTTAAACTGGTCTTTTCCAGGAACTTAGAATACCACTCATCCAGTTTAATTCTCTTCAATGAAGAAACACCTTTAGTGTCTGGGTCCCTACTGGTAATCTGGGTTGTAGCTTTTATTGAGGTATTCCATTGAGAATTGAAATTCCTCCTCTTAATATTTACTTATGCACTATTTAGGCTTTGTATCCACTCTCCGCTACTGAAAAACTTCAGTCATAGAACCGGTCTTGCATTATTTATCCTCAGTCCTCTTTGCTAAATTATAGTCTAAATCCTCTATCCTCAACCTTCTGGACTTCCAAGAGTCTCTTAGCTTAACATAACATATTTCAAGTCTATCTCTTTGAGTCTACCTGTGTTTTTTCCACAACAAGAATCCTCTCCTTTAGTATATTGGCTTCCAATCCTTTTAGCAAGGTAGCAATATAGGATACATCAACAGTAGACTAACTAATAGTAGCCATACTATCCTCTACCACCTCACACCAATAGGTGTGGTAAGTAGTATCAAAAGCAGGAAAACATTCATCAGCTCCCATTGCTGCTACAAAAACTACTTTCCTTCATCATCATCCTAATATTTATCATGATATTACTACATCAACTACTATCCCTAATACACTCTTTTTCTTTCCTCATTTTGGAACCTCTTCATTTTGGTCACTTGACAGTTATTCTACTACACAATTGAAAAATACATCATCATTCAACTACCTCTTTCTTGTTGCAGTCTCCATCTTTCATAGTGAAATTTTTGACAATATTCCCTCTTCATCACTTGCAGTCTTGTCCACAACTTTGTCTGGCTCTTTTCATCAACCACTCAACCGCAACATTTTTTGACTGTCTTTCTCACCCATTGGCTTGCAAACCTGCCTTGATCTTGGCTCCAACTCTTGTTGAACCTTCAACTAATCTGCTCACTCATCATTTAGTAACATTGGTTGCTGCTCTTTCTTGCAACTATGCTTGCAGTTACTCTTCAAAAATATTGTTTGCAACTCTGTGACCACTTTTGGACTTGGCTTTCTTCTCATATTTCAACCTAGCTTGCACTCATTTTGCAACTATTCATGTACTCTTGAATGTGATTGGTCCTTAAATTTCTTGCTCCACTTGCTCCACTCTTTAACATATCTTGCAATTCTAATCCTGCAAATTTGTTTGCACCTTGCTTGCAACACTGCTTGCACCCTCTCTGCAACTTTGATCCTGGAACTGCCCACAACCTTTGCTTGCTCTTCAATTGGAAATTTGATTACTACTCATCTTCTAATTATCTCACAACTTTCAGCCTCCTGGATGACAAGTTCCTTGCTAACTTTTAGCTTCCAAAGGTGATAAGATAAAGAATAAAGATATTATTCAAAACATGCAGCAATAATCTGTAAATATATGGATAAAGCAAATTTAAGGTGGGATGGTTTGTTTATTAATGTTTAATTATTAATAAATTAATTATAAAATAAATAAAAATAGGGGCCACAATTGTATATTGGGGATTTTTAACACCTTTTTTTCAGGGAATTGACTTTGTAATCTGTAAAACTAGTTAATTAGGAACCTTCAATTGATATTCTTAAAGGAGTTATTGCCAAAAGATAATATAAATATAAAATATATGGTGGAGTGGCAGGGATTTGTGACAAAGCTGCCACAAAAGAAAAAGGACAATAAACCTACTGGTACTTTATTCTATCCTTTAGGTACCTGTTTGGGATGTGCACAGATGGATTTAAATTTGTGATTGGGGTTAAAGGTTGTTCAGAAGAATAAATTGATAAAAATAGGGTTGGGACGGATAATATGAATCAGAATAAAACCACAAATCACTTAATTATCTTTTATAGGTATTTGATCACTTTGGAACAGTTTCTGGATGTACATATAACTGGGTCTGGGGTATCAATAACCTCAAAAAGGGTCCTTTATTTATATCTTTTGAGTCCCACTTCTGTCCCTCTGAGTGCTAGAGGGGCCCAAGGGTATTGGTTCTAAGACTAGCAGGGTATCCAGTGTTATCCTTGCATGTGCTCTAGGTGCTGTAACATGGGTATCTTCTAATTCCTCAGGGCAAGGGAATTATTCTACTATTTGATTGAGTGATTGGCATGTGAAGGACACCTTTTTGATCCACATGACCTTTCTGTTATTACTTATTCCTAGTGGATATTCACAGACTTTCAATATGTCTTTATAGAAGGCGTTTCCACCAATGGTGTTTTGTAACATCACCTGTTATTATGCATTAGTATGTGGGAAAAAGAGCATGATAATGCTTTTGGTCTTTATTTTTGAAATTCTGCTTATTCATTTAGAAAAATTAATTAAAAATATATACTATGGGGAATTATGTAATATTTCTACATACTAATCTTGTTTAGATTTTCATGGATATTTTTATGTCTTAAAGTTCTCATATTTGTCAATTTAAGGTAGTTTTTAAGGTCTTTCAATCTTCTGTTATCTTATTTTTGAAATTCTCATATTGAACTAATATATTTTGTAAAAATATGTAAACAGATCTTTTTGAGTAATTTTATATCATTTTATGTTTTTTTAACTATGTTTTACTAGCGGGGACATTTATTACATATTTGATATATCCCTGTCTAAGTAGTAACAACTCTAGGTTGTACTTCATTTCTCAAGCCAGTCTGTAGTCCCACAGCTGCATGCTACTCAGGTGCCTGGGACTGCGTACCTTCCTGTTAGTTTGCTTAGACAGGGCGGAAGCATTTTAGATACTCCTGTGGGATCTTATAAATAAAGTAGCAAATAGCTTGCTGGCAGTGCTTGAAAGGGAATTTAGTATTACTTCTTCTCCTTTAGAGTATAAGTAAGACTAAGAGTAGTTTTGAATTGTCTGCCCTTCTAGTACTATATTAAGTCTGCAAAATAATTTATATAAATCAATGGCTGGTTTCTTTAAGACTTAAAAATATGTCTCAGATCAGACCTAGATTAGTTGTTAATTGTTACTGGTAGGGTTTGTTGAAGAATATACAAGATGTATTGGATTATTGGTTAATTATTGATCAGATATATGTGATCTTAACCAATATCCCAATATTAAAGTGTTCAAGGTTTTATCAAAGGGATGGTTCAGGAGAGGACCCAAGGATGGGTTTACCCACAGGGGGCTGCGTAGAGGAAAGGTTGGTAGTTTCTTTTTTTTGTGCTCTCTTACTTTGTAAGGTTTATTTATTAATTAAAGGGGGTGGTTTTTCTTTAATCTGGTGCTGAATATTTAGGTCACAGAAGAACCCTTATTCAAGCACCTGGTGGGTGGTTTAATTGGCTAAAGATGGGTAATAACTTGGTTTCTGATTTCTTGTTTCCTTTTATGAATGATTCACTACTAATATTTATCTGCGTAGGTACCACAGATGGATGGGCCAAGAGGGCCTGTTAGGTGGTTTGATCTGTGTGGAGAGGTAGGTGGGGATGGGTGATGGTAAAACTTGGATAGGGCAGAGAGGCCCTCCTAAAATAGAAAATTCCTGCCCCCAGGGGTGCTCAAGGCTTCCACTGAGGGTTCTCCCTGTTCTGGTGAGGAACAGTGAGATACAATTACATGAGACATTTTAACTGGTTGGAAAATGCTTGTAAAGTTACATGAGGAATTTCTGCTGGTTGGGAAAAGCTGGTACAGGGGTTTCATGCATGCACAGCCCTGCATAAACTGCTGTGAATTTCAGATACAATGTATTCCTGTGCAGTACTAATGGTTGGTCTGGTGCTACTTGATTATTCCTACATGGGTTTCTGTGCCTTCACTGGTGATTTTTTTGGTGCTGAATTGTCTTGACTGCCTGCATATATTGCTAGGTAGCCCTGTGGTACTTGTACTGGTGGTTTGTTTGGTATCACATGCTTCTGACTGCATGAATTGCTGTGTGGTGCTGAGGTTGTTTGTTACTGCATGGTTCTGACTGCCTGCATATATTGCTGGGTAGCCCTGTGGTACTTGTACTGGTGCTTTGTTTGGTATAACATGCTTCTGACTGCATAAATTGCTGTGTGGTGCTGAGGTTGTTTGGTACTGCATGGTTTGTTTGGTGTCACATGCTACTGGTTGCATAAATTGCTGTGTGCTGCTGGGGTTTGTTGGTAATGGTAGTTTTTTTTGGTTCTGTTTGAGACTGGTCCCAGTTTCTCCTGCCTATACTGTTCCTGTATACTTCTGCACAGCTTCCTGTATGTATATTTGCTTGTTTGTTTGGTTCTGATTGAGACTGGTGTCACTTCCTCCTGCCTGTACTGTTCCTGTATAATTCTGCACAGCCTTCTGTATGTATATTTGCTTGTATTCTGGGTGAGGTGACAGGAGCTGAACTAGTTGCACTGCCTCCTGCAGCTGTATTGCTATCTTCTGGCTGAGGTGACAGGGTTGCTGTATGTTCCTGGTGTTAAGGGTAAGCTGTTACTGGTATGTACTTGAGGGTTTACAAGGTATGTCTTTATGCCTTCCACAGAGCTGTGAAACCTGGTTGGGTATGATTTTTCCACAGTTGGAGGTTTTTTGGGCTTTATCTTCTAATCCATGAGGGATAGAGGGGTACTTTGGCTGAGTGACTATATGTCAGCCACAAGACAATTAGACTAGTCCAAATGTCTGCAAAATTCATATGACTTGCTGGTATAGTGGTTAAGTAATAGCCTCAACCTCCATTTCCTAAAATCAAGGTCACTGTTCAACCCACCATAGAGCCAAGAATGAAAATTGATTAAGAAGTTCACAATTATACAATAAATTTTGATAATAATTTATCATATTTTATAAATATGTTTTTATGAGTATTGATTATAGAATTAGAACCTTGATAATATATATTATCAAGATGGGGATCCAATATAAATTTAAATTTATTTATGAGGACTCAGATGCGTCCCAACTATTGATATATAACTTACCAATAAGTTCCCTTCCTTTGGGGACAAGCAACAGTAATTAATTCAATCTATACTCTCCACTCTGTATAAACCAATCACATAATCTTAATATTATCCCCCTGGGGATGTGATTATAATTTGATAAACTCTCCTGAGCCTTGAGAGCGTCCACTCAGAGGGCCCTGAGCTTAGTTGTAGAGTATATAACTGTGGGGGTATGTAAATAGGACCCTTTACATTGAAAATCCCCCCCAATGAGTACTAGTACCCTATTTCTCATTTGGAAGGATGTGATGGGGTTCTGAGCCCTTGAGGACGAAACCAGGGAGAGGCCCCCACTCCCCTGATGACTCCTTGAGTCCCCTGAGGGCTCCTGTTACCTTAAAAGAGGAGGTTCTTCATCCTATAGCCCCTTCCCTAATCAGTTATATATTATTATTTATTTGTAAGAGAATATGGCAAGAGTTAATAAGCCCATTAAAATTAGTCTCAAGAGGAGATTGACTGGTGCTATGAACTTTAGTATCATAATCAATTAATAATCTTATTGGAAACTCCAATTTCAAGTGGAAGGTCTGAATTGGAGCAGTAACCCTTGTGTGCTACTACTATAAAGGGTGTGAGCTTATTTATAAGCAAAGCTCCTTTGAGCTTTGTTTATTTGGAGCCAGGCCCCTTGCCTTCTATAAAGGTTTAAGGTGTGGATTTTTTGTACTCATAATACCTTGGTATTTTTCGAGTTTGTAATCTTTTAGCTATTGTTTGAGTTATTTGAGTCAAAAACTGACTTTAATATTGGTTTTTGTCTTATTTTGCAGGTTTACCACAGCCAAGTATAACAGCAGAGGTTAAATCCCTGACAATTGGGGGCCTCATCGAATTTTAGAGCCTTGAAAAGTTCTTTTTCTACTCCAAATAAACAATTTTGTGGACCTCTGTCCATCTTTTGATGAATTTATATATTTTTTTGAAAAAATATCACAAAATAGAAAAAACAAACAAACAGAAATTTTCAAATTTCATAAGACTTTTGTTTGAAGGATTGAGTTTTTTGCCATTTCCACAGATATAATTGTGTTTTGAGATATCAGACTCAAAATACTATCAACTATATTGTATAGAATAAAAAATTTTTAGTTTTTTTTTTTTTTAAAAAAAATCAATTTTTTTCTGGAGTAGATTTTTTTCCCCCTCAAATTAGGAAAGGTGAAAGCGGTCAATGCACCAATGGGGAAACCAATCATTTTAGAAAATTCACAGACATTTTAGTGGGGCCTTGTGATATTGACATCCGCCTTTGATTGTGATTCCAATAGCCAAGGGATTGCTCAATTACCCACACCATGTTTTGAGAACAAGAAACAAAAAAGCTATTTGTTTTCCGCAATTAGTATGAATGAAGATACAAGTACTGTTCATTGCGCTATCATGGCGCAAAAATCAATCCAGAAATAGACTGATTTTCCAAGCAATATAGTTTCCCTGGGGTAGTGATTAAGCTTGCATCTCCAGAGGTTTTTGATTGCCTCCAACCTGCATTGACAACATCCTCAGTCTGCTTTGGAACATAGATGTGGGAATGATTTTTCTGGTAGAACAATTCACCTTAATAACTCCTCACTGCTTAAGATTGGTCAATATTTAGGAATGTGGTGATTGGAATAGACAGATTGGAGATTGCATTGCAGTATGCTGCTTCTGCCGCAACTTCTCCAGTTCAATGTGCCAAAGCACTGCACCAATTTTAGTCCTAATACATGATGATGATAGAAGCCCTATTACATGGAAGTCTCTGTGAGATTGAGCACAGAAAAAAAACCTAGATTGATTTTTTAAGTTCTTGCCAATTGGATAATAAGCCATGGAGGACTTCACAAGCTAGTTGTGACTTTTCAAGATGCACATGTAACCATGTGATTCCCAAATAACCAAGTACGCCTTCTGAGAACCGTAAGATGGACCAAGATTGAAAGGAGATCTTAGCGGAATGGAAAAGATAATTGAGCCAACTTGGCCTCCAGAAAAACTTGTAAATTGAGTTGAGCTTTGAATTTTGATGGAGGCAAGTGACTGAGTGATATCCAATCAACAAGCGTCAAGAGCGTTTGCAATTTCTTGAATTTCTTTAAAACTCATGTTAGTAGTTGACATTGCCTTGACCGCATCAAAAGCCACTGGTCAATTTTCACCCAAGGTGTGTGACTGATGATGAATAGGATCTCCTGTCCAAGTGACCACCTTCTCAAAAACCTATCATCAGCTCTCTGGAGCTTTAGGAACCAGTTCAGAACAATGATTAAATTCCAAGTGGGATGTTCCACAAAGTTTTCAATGATGACATCAGAAGCATATTAAGTTGTTGGATTCATATAAGGCATTTGGTATGATTGTTACAATAGGGGACTCAACTTGATGGTTCTTTGCCGCTCAAGATTTTCTGGTAGAAGCCAAAGCATCAGACTGCAAGGATAGAGGAAGACAATCCGGCTCAGCTTGGGGGTGACCATGGTCAATCAAACCCTTGAAATCAGAGCTCAAACAAAGCTCACCAGTATGATTGCAAGAACCAATTCAGCGTTTGAAATCAGTGGAGAGAGCTCTTGATTTGCTCAAAGATCAAAGCTGACAGTTGAATCTTGGAACTTGGGCTGAAAACCCAGAGCTTGGAATTTGGAGAAAGGTCAAAACCACTATAGCAAAGCATTTTGTATTAGCCCAATAGTTTGATTCTTTTTGTTAGGGTATTTTTAACAGACACTATTGAGCAAAGGCAATAACTCAAGTTGGTTCCCAGCGGTTATCACAAGAGGTAAATAGATAATTACTAAATAGCAATACTGCTTCATTATTTATCTTTGAAGATATGAGTCTTGAACATTGTTTTTATTGGTTTTTTGAATGTGATCAGAAAAAAGATATTTTTCATTGTCATTGAAGTATTGTGTCAATTTCTTCAAAAAGGTTTTTTCAATGGAGAAATGTGGTGAAAAAGTTGGAGAATGTTTTTGATGAGAGTATAATATACAGTTCAAGATTTTGTTTGATTCAGAAGTCTCACTTTAAAAAGATAAAATAAAATAAACAAATAAAAAAATGAGTTTTCAGCTTTCAGAATGAATGAGAGTATGAAAAAAGACTGTTGGATTACTTAAAATAAATTTTGTGTTTTAGTTTGTAATAAATAGGAGAATCAGGAGAATCCTGTGGTACAAATAATTATGAAAAATTGTTGGTAGAATATATAAATTGGATTATTAAGTTTTAGAAACATGACAAGAACAGAAGGAACCTTTTTGATTATTGGAAGAAAAGAAATGAGAGAAAAAAATTTTAGGATGAATTTTAAAGGACCTTTCAATAAAGGTTTGTTTGTTTTCAGTAATTGAAATTTTCCCATTATGAGTAGTTAATATCTTTTTATTGATCAAACCAAAATTGGAGCTATCTGATTGAAGCCAATGTCTGTAATTCTTCGGGAAATTCAATTTTTTTGAATTTTTGAAAGATTTTAAAGATTGTAAATTTCAGACTTTGACCATAGCTTTCTTTTTGTGTAGAGGGGGGCCCAATTGTTTAATTCAAGATGACTAAAGAAGATCTTGAGCATATGATTAAAAAAAAATTCTTGACCAGTGCAGCACTGCTCTTTTGTCCAATCCCTAAGAAACTTTTAAGTTAAAGCTAAATGTAGTGAAAATTTATATTGTGAATCACAGTTAGATTTTTTGTGATTAATTACAATTTATAGAAATTTTATTATTCCTTACATAGATTTGTGCTTGAATTAATTTATGAATTCACAGCTCTTTATTCATGTTTGAACCTGAAGAAACACAACAGACATGTTTTAAGCTGGCAGCTTTCCATCCAGGAATGGAGGAGTTCCATCAAAATAGTTCAAAGGGAAGGATTGATACATAAGAATGCAGATGGTTTATGATGTTGGGCACTACCCAATGACATCAATAACCCTGCTTACAACCCTGAGGATACTGTGGATACATTGCCTATCATTGCTATATCAATGAGAAATTTGGCACAAAGCTTCTGAGATTCTGTGTTTGAATCCTATTCTAACAAAAAAATGCCTCATTAATAGTAGAAATTTTGCAATCAAAAACTAATAGGCAGGACCTGATTGAAGGGCTAGATGAAGAATGGAAGTAGGAACCACTTGATGGTAGATTTGTGCTTTTGGATGGTTTGTTATATCACAAGTCAGCTCACTGCTGTTCTTTAGTATTTAAAAAACATGAACATGTAGAGTTATTGATGAGTGAATTCCATGACAAAATCTGCTCAGGACATCTATCTAAAGAAAGAACAACAGAAAGAATTAAGAAGATAGCTTGGTGGCCAGGTTCAAGAAAAACTGTCTCTGAATACTGTGATTCTTGTGAGAGATGCCAAAAGTCCAACAAAACCACAGGAAAGAGGTATGCACTATTACAATCCATGGAAGAACCAAAGGAGAGATGGTCCCAAATCAATATGGGCTTTGTGTCTGGGCTAACACCAGGAGGGAAAGATAATCATAATTGTGTACTAGTTGCAGTTGATAGATTCTCTAACAGAGCTAGGTTCCTACCATGTTACAAGTATAGTTCTCCAATGGATATAGCTCTATTATTCTGGAACAGCATTGTTAGTGATGTAGGCTGTCCACAGAACATAATTAGTGACAGAGATCCCAAGTTTACCTCTGAGTTCTGGAAAAGTTTTTTTGAAATACTAGGAACAAAATTATCTTTCTCAACAGCCTAAAACTTGCAGACAGATTTTCTGGCTGAAAGAATGATAAAAACCTTGGAAGACATGATAAGGAGCTATTGTGCATATGGAATTGATTTCAAAGAAAATGATGGCTATATGCATGATTGGGTATCACTGTTGCTGGCTTTGGAATTTGCATATAACTCTATTAAGCATTCTACCACCAACATGTTGCCTTTTGAACTGGAAAGAGGTTGGATTACTCATATGCCTCAGGATATGGTCCTTAGCAAGAGTATAGTACTTCACCCCTCTGCTGATTGTTTCAGAGAAATGATGATTAGGGCTGAGGACTTTGCAAGCAAATGAGTTCAGGAAGAAGTGGAATACAGCAAGAATAGATGGGATGAAACTGACAAGAATCATGATATCAAAATTGGATACTTGATCTTAATTTCAACCATCAATCTTTCCAACATAGCAGGACATAGGAAACTCAAGGACTCATTTGTTGGACCATTTTTTGTGAAGGCTTTGCATGGGAAAAATGCAGTAGAAGTAATTCTGAGCAAAAAAATTGAAAGAAATCATCCAACATTCTCAGTAAGTCTAGTAAAGAAGTTCATACAACCTAAGGAGAAATTTCCACTGAGAAAGACCCCTGTAGTTCTAATCCCACCTCTAGAGGGAATTAAGGATGAATTACCTGTCAAAATATTGAACCATAAGATCATTAGGAAAGATGGTAAAGATGTTAGACTCTTTCTAGTAAGGTTTAAGAACAAGTTAGCCAATAGTGATTTGTGGCTAGAGGCTTAAGAAATTAAAAACTCTGACATAGTATTGAGGAAATATAGACAACTACTCCAAAAAAAACGTTTCAATGACACTAATAAGTGAACCTAGGCTACTCATGATATTTCAACAAGCATATGCATCCGTATAATCTGGAATCTAATTTGGCATACCTGCCAGTCCCAGGAAATGTTGGGGCATGAAAGTAATATTAACACCAATAAAAATTACCCAGAAGTGAAGTCTACCTAGAGATTCACTATAAGTTAGACCTATTATCTTGGGTACTCAGTAACAAAATCCTGCTATAATTCCAAATACTTCCCCCATAGATAGCACATAATGAAAATGTGCAACCATGTAGTATGTAAATATTATATAATATTATATATATTTTTAAAGTTTAACTTTTAGGTTACTATTTTGACAGATAGGATCAGACCATATTTTACAAAAAAGGTTAACAAATCAATCCTTTTTGGCTGTCACATGTGGCCTCTACAGAGTCCATATATTTAAGTTTATCCATCTTACTAAAACTATACGGTTCCCATGGTATTATCTGATTCCTGTTATTATTCTTTGCGCTAGTAGCATAGAATAATACTTCACCCTCTAAGAGGGATAAAAATTTCTCTGAAGAGTAATTTTATTTTGGTGGTAGGGAGTGTCAGCCACAAGAAAATAAGACTTGTCCAAATGTCTGCACAATTCATATGACTTGCTGGTATAGTGGTTAATTAATAGCCTCAACCTCCATTTCATGAAATAAAGGTTGTGGTTCAACCCACCATAGATCCAAGAATGAAAATTTATTAAGAAGTTCACAATTATACAATAAATTTTGATAATATTTTATAATATTTTATAAGTATGTTTTTATGAGTATTGATTATAGAATTAGAACCTTGATAATATATATTATCAAGATGGGGATCCAATATAATTTTAAATTGATTTATGAGGACTCAGATGCTTCCCAACTATTGATATATAACTTCCCAATAAGTTCCCTTCCTTTGAGGACAAGCTAAATTAATTAATTTAATCTATACTCTCCACTCTGTATAAACCAATCACATAATCTTAATATTATCCCCCTGGGGATGTGATTATACTTTGATAAACTCTCCTGAGCCTTGATAGCGTCCACTCAGAGGGCCCTGAGCTTGGTTTTAGAGTATATAACTTTTGGGGTATGTAAATAGGACCCTTTACATTGAAAATCCCCCCCAATGAGTACTAGTACCCTATTTCTCATTTGGAAGGATGTGATGGGGTTCTGAACCCTCAAGGACGAAACCAGGGAGAGGCCCCCACTCCCCTGATGACTCCTTGAGTCCCCTGAGGGCTCCTGTTACCTTAAAAGAGGAGGTTCTTCACCCTATAGCCCCTTCCCTAATCAGTTATATATTATTATTTATTTGTAAGAGAATATGGCAAGAGTTAATAAGCCCATTAAAATTAGTCTCAAGAGGAGATTGACTGGTGCTATGAACTTTAGTATCATAATCAATTAATAATCTTATTGGAAACTCCAATTTCAAGTGGAAGGTCTGAATTGGAGCAGTAACCCTTGTGTGCTACTACTATAAAGGGTGTGAGCTTATTTATAAGCAAAGCTCCTTTGAGATTCATTTATTTGGAGCCAGGCCCCTTGCCTTCTATAAAGGTTTAAGGTGTGGATTTTTGTACTCATAATACCTTGGTATTTTTAGAGTTTGTGAGCTTTTAGCTATTTTTCAAGTTTTTTGAGTCAAAAACTGACTTTAATATTGGTTTTTGTCTTATTTTGCAGGTTTAACCACGGCCAAGTATAGCAGTAGAGGTTAAATCCCTGACACCATAGGTTATTGGTGATTTAGAATCCATTTCTGAGGTTACTTGGAGGGTTTGAGATGTTGTTACACTAGAAAAGTGAGTCTGATGGCTATAGGACAGGTTTGGACTACCACAGCGTGGTTCTTCAGCCACGCGCAGGACTCTTGGCTGCTGAAGCTGCGTGCCGGAATTGTGACAGGACACTTTTCTGCATGTAACTACTAAAATATACAGATTTCTCAAATTTTGACTTCATTCTTAATGTCAAATGTATACATGAGGTTTTAAGTGAAATATTGAAATGGCCACAATTCCATAGCTGTGCTTCCTCTAAAATTTCATCAATTATTTATAAATATAAGGAATCAGAATTCAACTAAGGGTTCAGTGAGTGACCCTACCTTAACTTAGATGCATAATCTAAATATGCAATAATATTCTAATATTTTCTACTCCTTAAATGTATTTTCATTATTTATCTTGTTTTGTTACTTTTTCAGATTTCTCTGTAACAGTAGCAAGCTGACAACAACCTTGATTGCACCTCACTTGCAACATTTTTTGCACCTCATCCTGGACTTCATGGTAGGGTCTCTCAAGATTCTGAGCTTCAAGGCTCTCTTGGCTATTTTAAAGGGAGGATGTTGGGTATTGGTTTCTCTGATGTTTGCCTCAGTCTCCTATTTCTTTTTAGTTCTTCTCTTCATCTTGACATAAACCTATATCTTGGTGTGATCAGCTGTCATTGGCACTATTCTATGATTACAGCACCTGTGTCCTCACTTATTATTACATGTCACCTAACCTGTCTAGGAAGCTAGTTCCTTATTGACTTATTGATTAATTGTTGTTTGCTTACTCCATATTTCCTCACCTTGTCATGTACTCATATAGTTTTTGCCATGGTTGACCAGTCATCACTGTCTGTAGTCCCTTTTTCCTTAGGCCCCTTTGAAGGGGCTCCCTAGTTGCAGTCCCCCTGTAAGGGGCTCTCTATTTGTCTATTTAAACTGGTCTTTTCCAGGACCTTGCAATAAAAATCATCCAGTTTGATTCTCTTTAATGAAGAACCTCCTATAGTGGCTGGGTCCCTCCTGGTAATCTGGGTTGTAGCTTTTATTGAGTTATTCCATTGAGAAGTAAAATTAATCCTATTACTAGCCTCAACCCTATCCTTCCCATCCTATATCCATCTGTATTTCCCGCCTGCCTTTACGCCCACCCAGTTCATCCTTCTCATGACGCGGCCTTGCGCCGCGCCCAACTTGGAGCCCCCTGCACATTTCTGCATCCGCCTGACAGGCCATTCCAGATATCCAAGATATATCTGCCCAATCCTATCCGCATCTTGCAATGCACAATCCGTGCGTAATCCATCCAATCCAATCCAATCCAATCCATCCCGCTTCCCCAGATGCTGAGCCCAATTTGACTTCTCCTGACCCCGCAGCGCAACTTGCTGCAGTGAAGCCGCATCCATTTCTGAGCGCGCTTCCCCTGCTGAGCCCGCTGCTACTGCTGAGCACGCAGCGTGCAGCCAATTCTGACTTGCGTCTATAAAAGACATCCACACTGCTTTGCTAAATTATGGTCTAAATCCTCTATCCTCAACCTTCTGGACTTCCATCAGTCTCTTAGATTGACATATACAGGCTCATCCTGGTAAGTATATTAGTTTGAAGAGCCAGTTTGAAAACAGGATATAAATGTTTTTTTTTCAAAATGAATAAGGACCCAGATGGGGTGGTGTTGTGTTCTTAATTTCATGGTCCAGATTTGCAGCAATCACATTCTCACAAGATTTATTGTTTTAATTAATTCTGAATTTTTTGGAAAGATAGTTGAAATTGTATTAAGAATTTCCAAGAATGAAAAAAATTAAAAAAAATTGGTATAATATATATCAAACTGATTTTTTGATCATACATCACCAAAATATATTAGCAATTATATAGAAACCTTGAGGTACAATTGAAACTCCTTTCAATTATGAATAATAATTTATTGCACATTTGTTGAAAAGTATTTCAACAGAAATTGTGGTGTGGGTATTTGGGAGTTATTTGAATAGACTTCCTGAATTAGGACAGAGTTACAACCTAGTTTTAACCAAGTTCAAATGTTTTTCAGGGTGGCACATGCTAGCATGTGCCTCCATTTTTGCCCTGGTGTATACCCTGTTTTTACAAGTATTTTTATTGTTTTGATTTTTTTATGAATTTTGAGTGTCATGTTCACAAACAGTTGGATAGTGTTGTAAGTAAGAAATATATGCAAACATATCTAAACTTACCAATTGAAATTATTTGATGCTATTTTTGAGGGTTAAATTCATCTTGAAACAAGTCATTGGAAGTACAGCAGCCAATTTATTGCCAACAGTTCCATTAACTTTTTCTACCCAATCTTTTGTGATGTACACCTTGCACCAAGCTGTTATAGCTCAATGGCACTACGCGAAAACAGCTGACATAATCAGCCCCACGTCGCGCGGACTCTGGAAGTGTTTTGCACCAGATTTCACAAGATTCTCCTCCGTCACCTGACGTATCTTGACAGTTCTGATCAGCAAGTTTGTTTCCTTGACTTTTCTTTTTATCACAAAAAACATCCAGCCCATCCCATCAAAAGAAAATCCAGTTCATCCCATCTGAACGTCATGGATACCTCAATCAAGCTATGTGTTTGTTCAGTATGCCAAACCAAATTGTTTGTGGATCTCGATGGAACCACTTGCCACGGAGTTCATCTGCATCCCTCTACTTGTTGAAGACACCGTGCCAGGGACCAAAAGAATAATGCTCAGCTTGATCTGGCCAGTTTTCTTGAAAACATGAAGTTGAATGAATCTCAAAGTACCAAGCCCTCTCACTCTATCCCTATTGAAAGTCAAGAGGAGTGTCACTCTGATCAATTGAGTGATCCCAAAACCAGCAAGCTTGTCATTGACTATTTTATGTACTCAACTTTTGTGGCCTTTTCATTTTGTCTTTCTCTGAATGGTTTCATCAATAACTGATAATTTTCCTAATCAACAGATTATGTGTTGTTTTTTTTGGTGTGGCTGTACCTCACCTGTGGTTTGAGTCAAGAAAAATGCAATACTGCAATCAAGTACTTGACCCATCTTATCAAGTACATCCGTTCCTTCCCACCAGACGTTGAACTTGAAACTCAGATTCCCAGCAATATGCAAACTATTAAAAAGAAGCTTAATCTTAGCCCTGTACTTTGCTTCCTAATCTGCTGTGTGAAATGCTACTTGAATTATCCAGCTGAAAAAGCCCCTTTTGAATGTGGCTATCAACCAACTCCAGACTCACCTATATGCGGTGAAGAATTATTCAAAACTTGCTCAATTTCCCCATTCAACAAAATTGTTTCCAGAGATTCCAAAAAAATGAAGCAGCTTATTCCTCATCCAACCAACCAACGTAGTACCTTTGTCACACAAGATTTTTTTCACTGGCTAGGCTGGTTATTATTGTTGCCAGAAATTGAAAAGTCCATCAACAAATGGTTGAAAATTTTGTCAAACTCAAATGAAGGGGAAATCATTGATTTCCAACAATAACCTGCATCACAGCAACGTTTTGGCGGTCATTCCAAACAAATTACCAAGGGCCCACCACCCATTGAACTTTCTTTCACCCTTTTTATCAATTGGTTTAACCCTCTGCAAAAACAGCTTGCAGGCAAGCAAATCTCCTTGGGAGTTATTGCCCTCACCTGCTTAAACCTACCCCCAAAAATCCAATACAAGCCTCAATATACTTAGCTGGCTGGCATGATTCCTGCACCAAACCAGCCTGAAATGGTAACCATTAACAACATTCTACATCCAATTGTTGAGGAACTCATTCAACTTTATGCTGGCGAAAGGATAAAATCATATTGATTCCCCAATAGCCGCCATGTAATGGTCCGACTGGTAGCATTACTTGGAGACATGGTTGATACGCACAAAGTTGCTGGTTTCTCTTCTCACTCTGGGACTTTTTTTTGCTCTTGGTGTGAAGCACAGAAAGTAAATATTGGAAAAATGGAAATTGGTAAATTACAAACCCAGAAAAGAACCCTTGAACTATCCTGCCAATGGCTTGACCTTCCTACCGCTGACAGGGAAAAGTTGGTCAAGAAAACAGGAGTAACATGGTCTCAACTGAACCAATTACCTTACTAGGATCCTGTCTTCAATGTTGTGCTTGGTGTAATGCACAATTGGTACAAAGGGGTACTTCAGCATCACTTTTGGTTTTTTTGGGGAATAAATGGCCAAAAGGATGCAAACAATCCTGAAGAAGACAATGCTCACTTATCAATGTCAAAAGACAAAAAGTCGGCTCTGATTTGTTCCATCTTGAACATTGTTGTGTCTACTGGATTGACTCCAATGCCGCGTGGATTGGGCAGCACCAAGAATGGGAAACTAAAGGCAAGTGAATGGTATTCCCTGTTTTCCATTCACTTGCCATTAGCCTTCTTCCAAGTTTTCCTTGACTCAAACTGTATTGAAGAAGACCTCTCCAAGAAGAAATATTTTTTCAAAAATTTTTGTGCCTTGGTTGAATGTACAAATGTTTTGGGATCCCAAATATCAACTGAAAGAGCCCCAGAAAAATTTTGATTGATGTATGGTAGCTACACCAAAACATCATCACAAATTTTTTCTCATTATCGCGTGTTGCCAAATCATCATTATGCCTTGCACATTCCAGATCAATTGAAATGGTGGGGCCCCTTAATAAAAATTTCCAAATTTCCAGGCCAGAGGCTCATAGGATTGCTTCAGCATTGCAATTCAAACAGAAACCCTAGTACGTTTCAATTCTTTACAACTCTTTTTTAAATTCTTTTTGTGACCATTGCTGACATTTGGTGGTTTGCAGAGCTGTGGGGTGAAACTATCATGAACCAATTTTTTCAGCTTCAAAGATTCAGTGTGAAGAACAATCTGGACTGCGCAATTGAGGATTCAGGTGTAAAACCATCTTGGAAGGTGTCAGTCAAGCTTGGAAAGGTTGAATATGCAAATATAATCAATCAATCACTACTTTTTGAGCCAAATCTGCGGGCGTACTATGATTGGCCCCATCCAGAGGGATCACTTTTACTGTCAAATCATTTCAACAAAATTGAGTCATTGACATGTGTGAATGGTAAGAAATTTTCAACCATGAAACCAAATAACTGGGTTGAGTATGTATCTGATGGGAAAGTGCACTACGGTCAAGTAACTGAGATATGGGAATTGGAAGGTGAATGGACTCAGAGGGTCGTTGAAGTGCTGAGAACCAAGAAAGTCAAGAGAGACAATGATACACTGGATGTTTGGCTGCGGAGGTGAAATGTTGTCCATGTGCAGCTCAAGGGGCCTGCTCTCATTCTAGCCAAGGATATTGTGCTTCCGGTCGCCTATCAGTCTTTGCCTGCCTGGTCCCTTGGCAGTGTCCATCCCAGCTACTTACTTTGGCCTCTTAGCTCCCTTTCCCCCATCCCATCCACCATCACAGACATGATGGATTTGGATGTTGATATTTAATAACACAACAATCAACTTCATCTAGACAATCTCCTAATTTTTTTTCAAATGTTATTTTTTTTATGATAATATCTCCTTCAAATCTCTTGTATGTTATTTGTATTTCCGTATTACATTCCATGAAGTGCAGAAATCTTAGGTTTCCATAAAATGGAAAAACACAACAGGGACTACTGGCAACTTAATCTTCACCACTTGCACGCACACACATGACCCAAAAAAAAAATAATAACAAAAAGCACAGGCCTGGTGCCCAATTGCTTCCAGTACAACTCAGATATCAGCAAAAATTGAGGAAAGCATACAACATATGGCCGGGTGACAGTAAGTCATTGCCAGTCATCCCACTTGCTTGGCATGTCAAACTTGCTGGGATATCTCTCCTCCCCCTCTTTGCCATCACTCATTTCCTCATACCCACCTAGCACCTTGTTGTCGTTGTATTTGTTTTCATCCTCCTCCTCCTCCTCCTCCTCTTCATCCTCTTCTTCTTCATCTGTAGCCTCCAAATCAATGCTTTCGCCTGAGTTGCTATCATTCAAATCCTTGCTCTCATCATTGTCCTCTTCTGGTTGGATCTCATAGGAAAGATCATAAGGTTTGGTAGCCCGTTCCCAGTGAATATCAGTGAAGTGCTTGTTGCTCAACATTTTGTTGCTGTTTTGATTCCCTGAGAGTGATAGCACGGGGTTTGGCAAGAATTTGACCAATTTATTGTCAGCAAGAGACATTTTTTGAGTGGGTAGTTTGTTATTGAACCAATCAGGGTTGTAAAAATCAATTGGAAGACCTTTAGGAGCCTGAGGAAATATAGTCTCAGGTGTATTTTTTGCTCTAACTTGCCAGCGGTTTTTGGGACGTTTCCCCTCGGACTTCTGAAACTCTTGGATTTCTTCATCCAGGCGTTTAAAAAATATATTTGCAGCCTTGGAGCAATATGATAATTTCTTGACCACATAGACATCCTTGTCCGGGATGTATTTGTCATTGCTATGAGCTTGAATATGGCTCACAATTGTCCGGTAATGCTTGCAAAGATTTTGATTGATTACAAATTTGTAACACATATCACAAAGCTGTAAAGATAAAAAAATATCAAAAAAATGCAAGCTGAAAATTTGGGGGAAGAATTGGCCAACGTACTCTTTGGAGAGCTCTTTGAATGACTTTCTTTTCCTCATCACAATCATGTTTCCCCAATTCCTTGCGCTCCTTGTTGAATCTAGACGCCATGTAATAGTGTACATAGTGGTTGTAGGATTGACCTAGCAGCTTGAGATTGTTGATGTAGCTTTCATTGACATTCATGTAGGCATAGACTTTCCCAACTACTGCCTGACAAAATGTGAGGAGTGCAGACATGTGGCATGCTTCATTGTATAATGAATCGGATTGTTCATTGAGGTCGGGGGCCCACACTGGTAATCCAATTTTCGACATTGATACCTGAATATAACTAATAAAGAACTTGTTGCTGTGAGTAATACCTTTCCCAACCTTCATCCAACCAGCGCGTGCATCCTTCAGGCATTGAATTTCTTCTTTGGCAAATAGACTTGCTGAGGAGGTACTTTTGAATGCATGATTTATCTCTTCAACAGTTGAGAATCGTTGATGGAACTCTCTCAATAAATCGGGCTTGGGTGAATCAGGAGTGGCGCGCTGCCCAATCAGACCCCAGAGCAACTTTATGTGAACATAGAATGCTTCCTAGATTTGAGGAAAACAACATCAGCATTAACAAAAGAATAAGAGCAGAGAGCCAAAAGGAAAAAGAAACAAAAAAAATAACTTAGTCCGCTCAAATCCAGCTGGTTGTTCCTTGAGTACCATCTGCAAGGGATTTTTCTTTGAACCGGAGCCAGGTGTTGCAGGGGTAACAGAGCAAGCTCTTTGGTTAGGCGGTGTTTTAGGGCTTTTTGTTGACTTGCTCTTCTGCGCTGTTTTTGGGACTTGAGTGCTAGGGGAGGCTTGGTGGGAAGACTTCTTTGCAGGGGATGGAGGCAATGCTTTCTTGCCTCTAACTTTTCCTTTCTTTGAATCCCCATTTGGAGAAGCTTTATTCAGCTCAAGTTGGTTGAATCATTCAAGAAGCTGGGATATCACTTTTTCTTGTTTGGCTAGACGAGCCTCATACTGTTCACTAGTGAAAGAGGGGTTGTTGGTAGCAAGAAACGTGTTGTTGTAATTCATCACTAACGTTTGTCTAAAGCTAAGATGATCTTCCAAGGGAAAAGACAAGAAGAATGTGAATGGATTTTTTTTATTTTTTTTATTTAGAATGTGAATGGAGATTTCTTTCATTTTTTATTTAGAATGTGAAAGCTGATTTATTTTATTTTATTTTTTTTGTTTTGTTAAGTATGAGATATATTTTTTGAGTGAGTACATATAGTCAAGATCAAGAATCAAGAAAAGTGGACAAGTCAAACAAAATTTAAAGGAGGCTTTGCAGGATGTGGGAAGGAAGCACCTGGATGATGGATTATTTATTTCTTGGATTGAACAAAGAAAGGAACCATTGATCAGCTTGCATATGACTTGAGATAGGGAGCTTTCATTTAATGTCAATATTAATACATCTGGATGATGGATTTAATTCTTGGATTGAAAAAAGAGAGGAACCATTGATCAGCTTGCATGACTTGAGATTGGGAGCTGTCATTCTATGTCAATATGAATACGTCAGCTGACATGGGATGGGAGGTATTTTTGTGATTTGTGGGTCCCCAGTTCAGTGCCCGCGCAATGTGGCAACGCTTACGTAAGCCGTTTGCGCGTGGTGTGGTTAGAGAATCCCACATGCAATGGGAAGATGTGGGTTTGACTCCCACTGACTGTGTTACCTTTTTCCTGTCATTACAGGTTATGAGCCCAGCACTGCAGCTTTAGCATCCTGATTCATGCTGAATATCACACTATAAAATTGAATAAAACACATGACTATGGGGTAAAAAGGGCTGGCCAAATGGGTGCTTGGTGTATGGGGGGGTGTTGTGATGTACACCTCCCACCAAGCAGTTATAGCTCAATGGTTAGAGCATCCTGCATGCAATGGGCAGATGTTGTTTTGACTACCACTGACTGTGTTACCTTTTCCCCATCATTACTCACTGTACAGGGCCAAGTTGTACTGCTTGGTGTAAGAATGTGAAAACAACATGCACCATGAAAAAAATGGTGGCGCCTGCCAGCAGGTGTAGCACCTGGGTTTGTGATTGAAACCTGTTTTGACTTTGTTGAGTTTTTGGAGTCAAACATCAAATTGATTTCTGGATGAACTCAGAAGATTCATGCAGAATATTTATGCAATGCATAGATTGAATTGAAATTCATTACATAAAAGGAAGTATTGAGAACTCTTCATTTAAATGTAAGACCATACTTTGATTGAACAACTTTTCAGCGGTTATGATTGGAATTGTAAATCATGGGCCATTATTTCAAATGGTAAAAAGTTCCAAAATGAGAAGAATCAAATTTTTAGATAATGATAATTTCAAATAAATGATGCAAACACAGATTTCAAATTTTTGGTTAGGATTGATGCTTCAGTTTTTGTGAGATTAAATCTGATTTCTATCTTTGAATTCTGTACCTTATACACATGTTTTAGATAGATATGTGACACAATACCAATTCCTCTGATTTCATCTTTTACAAATATCTAGTACAATAAAAAATTGGTTCATGTGTATTTTTATATTTCCTCCTGTTTTGTAAGGAATCACCAGTCAGAAAAATCAATAATGACAGTCCTTCAGAAATTAGTATTTTTGATATCAACTTACCAAAGAGTTAATTTCCACAAAACAATAAACATCCTTGGAAGTTTGTGCTTTTTTTGCTTCATAAGCCATGCTTGACACAAAACCTAATATGTTATCTTGATGTATCACAGATATTGATCCAACTTCTTAAACCATTTGAGCATTGAGATAATTGAGGCCAAGGTAGGTATTTCTTGAAGTATCAATTTGTTCCAAAGGAGAAAAGGTTTCAACAATGAGGAAATATTGTGCACAGTTTTTTCATGAAAGATGGATAATACCTTCCCAATCTCACAAGGGCCTTAATTTAATGTTGATGAAAAGGAAATCTGAGAATTACTTTTATTTTAGCAATGGGGTGTTATGTGATGATCATGGAAGAGCATTGATTTGCAAGGCAACCACTCCAGCTGGTCCCATGGCAAGACATTGTATGTTTATTTATTTTCAATGAATTTTTTTAATTTTTCTTCTTCCAAAACATTTAGCCCTTGGAACATCACCTGTCTTGGAAGGATAGAACAAACTTTTCAGATCTGGGAGTTGGTCAGAATTGATCCCCAAAACATTCCAGCTGGATCCAATTTGGTCAACCAAGCCTTGAAGTTTGGCCCTTTCAAGGAATCCATTCAAGAGGGACTTATCAAGGAAACCTTAAAATTAAAAAAAATAAATTCAAAGTGTGCCACCAAGAATCTACTTTTCAGAAATCTGTGTAAATTATGTGTATTTTTATTTTTTATAACTAATTTCAAGATTTGATTCAGCCTTTCTCCTGACCAACATGAAAATATAGAGGGAGGACCATAGAGCTTGATCATCTTAGTCATATGCTGAGAAAAATGGATTTTTGGCTTGGGTTTGATTTCAGATCCCCAATGCAGCAATAATTCCTCCCGGTAAGCCAGAATTAATTCATCCAATTGGAACAACTGGTAATCTGTAAGTTGATGAGACATTACCAAGTTGATGATACCAATAAGTTTGGAAGTAGTTGAGGTAAGCTTTTGCTCTGGCAAGCTGCTGGCTGAGTTCCAATTCCATTCTGGAATCAAAACAAGCACTACATGAATGGTGTACAAAACCAACCATTCAGCAGCCTTAGGAGTACCAGCAGCAGGCAAACCAATGTTTCTGGGAAACCTAGTAATACAAGATGGAAATTTGATTGAAATGGTACCCTCTTGAAGACTTCTGAGCTCTTGATTTGTAAGGCAAAATTCATTTGATGCAATAATTGTCTCTTCTATCAATGAGCCTGCTTGATGCGGATTGCTTTGATCTTCAAAAGAGTGGTAGGAGCTTTCCTGAAGGGAGCTTTGCTTGCTCTTCCTAGATTCATTTTGGCTTCCTGATTTGCTTCCAATAGATCTAATGGGATTTTTTCCCGGTGAGGTATCTTTTTGCTTTCCTTTGTCCTTTGATTGAGGCCCAGATTTGCATGAGCTGCTTGTGGATTCATTCTGAAGAAGCCTTGGAGAATGTCTTAAAGTTGTTTGAAGATGTTCAGATGCAAAATTTTCCCGACTTCTTGAGGAGCTTGGAGGATGGAGCCCTGGGATTTTCAGGACTACAACAATGGGTACAGAAGTTCTATGCTGAATATTTGATGAGCCTTCTTGCTGCTTATTTGCCCAATTTTGAACCTTTTCAATTGGATTGGGAGAAATATCTTCAAGGTTTTTTGAGGAGCTATCTAGGAATGTTTAAACTCTCCTCCTGGTGACTCTTTTGGTGTTTTTGGGTGATAAATAGCGCTTTTGTTTGGATCCAGATTTGTGGCTGCTGACCTGACTATTTATTACACTTCTTGGGTAAGTGTTTTTCCTCCTTTCCAAATTTTGAAGACTTTGGCCAGCCTTGATTATTCCAAGGTAGGTGATGCTGTAATCCCTTAGCATTCCCAAGATGAAGGTATGCATTGGATCAATTGTTGTCATGTTTGTTAGTGCCCAGTATGGCAGAGTTTGGAAAATTGTGTAGCGGGCACCATGTAGCTTGAGAATGTTGGTTTTCTCATTTAATGATTGAGCATTATTCCAATTCTCTGCCCATTTGATGTGATCTTTATTATTTTGTAATGGCCAAGTCTTGTTTTTGGTGTTCCAGATATCATTTAGCTTGAGGTTACAGTGGGGACAGAAGATTGTTGCTGAGTGGGATGAAAATCCACCCATATGGCCAAGTCTCCTTTTTGGTGTTCCAGATATCATTTAGCTTGAGGTTACAGTGGGCACAGAAGATTGTTGCTGACTGGGATGCAAATCCACCCATTTTACGTAAGGCAGTTGTATCACCAATCAGTGGTAATACGACATCACGTATTACTCTTCCGTCTAGATATTTGTTAGTTTTTGTGAAGGATACTCCTTTCCAAAGATCCATTAGCTCAGAGAAAAAAGGCTTGAGTAGATTATTCAGTTGGAATGAGGTGCACTCCTTGGGTGTTGGTGTGAAGCCATACACAAAAATATAGTGTGGCTTGTAACGTACACTAGGTGGAAGATTAAAACATATTAAGAATATTACACCAAGAGAGATGCTTTTCCCACTGGTCTTGACTCCATGCGGATTCATCCAATCAATGTAAATTCCAAAGACAAGATTCCCTAGTTCTGCTGTGTAAATCCGATTGGTTTGATAATTGAATTCTTTCCACATAGTTCCATCCCAAATATTACAAAGTTTAGTAGGATTACTGGCTTGATGCTCTTGACGTGCACTGAGTAATTCTTCAAACCAACAGAGAAGAAAATGCCCGGAAATCCACTTCTTGAGCAATTGGTACCCAAACTGCTTCAGAGGATAAAATTTAGATTTGTTCTTGTCTTGTTTCCAAAGTTTTAATCCACATGTAACAGGCTTCCCATCTATTTAATTAACTATATTATGGCACTTTGGATAATGCCTGTGTTCTTCACTTTCTTCATCAGTTTGGGCTTCTGAAGAAGAAAGTACTTCATTCAAAGGATAAAGTTGGTAACAATTTTCACAACAGAAATTTTCCACTAGGTCATTTGTAATTGAAAATCTTTTTTTCAATGTTGAAAGACTTTTGGGTATTTCTGCTGAATAGTTGGGCTGGCCACTGAGAATTGAGTTCATGCGGATTTTCTCATGTTCCATCTTGATGTATTTCTGACAAGCATGGTCACCAATGTTGTCCTCAATACTTTGAAAAAGGATTTGGAGTGATGAGATCAGGGCGCTTGGAGTGTGATAGAGAAATTGAAGAGGTTTCATCTCAGATGTATTGTAAATTTCCATATTTTCTGGTGGGGAGTATTTTTGTATTTCACCATAGCAAGGATATATGTCATGGTTTGGCTGTGCATTGGAATCTTCATTTGATGGCTTGAATGTGAAAAATGATAGGATAAATAAGGAATTGTTTTCCAATTGAAGTATACATTGAGGAATGTACTCTTGTGAAAGATTTTCACTTACAGCACTGATGTTTGCTTCTATTGGTTCCCTGGTGGGGTTTCTTCTGGTAATGGATTGGAAAATGTTTGGTGTCTTTGGGGTTCATGTTTTGCAACAATAAAAATTCATCAGTGACCTTGATAATATTGATAAAATGAAACAAAAATTCAGTCACATACATTTGTAGAATCATTTGATTGCATGATATTGGTTTGATGTGATTTTTTGGAACTTCCAAAACCATTGTATATTTTCATTCCATGTTCAAAAGTCCTTTGAGAAAATTGAGGACATTTGCATATGTTAAGATTTGAGTTGATGCTCCGGTTGAAATGTTAATAGAGAAGATGATGAGAAGTCTTATGACGCCAAGAGGAGCGGATCTGGGGAGCCAAGGAGGGCGCTCCGGTTCAGTGTGAGGAAGAACAGATGATCATATTTCAGTTGAAGTTGGCAGGATTTAAATAGTAAATACAAGCCATAATCAACATGATCAAAATGTGGTTTTAACAATAACAAGTATAATGAATAATGAATAAGAAGCAACCAAAGAACTGTCACATAATCAGTGAAAGAAAGTATGCAACAAGGCAGAGACACAACAGGCCATAAGCCAGGACATAAAAGCTATCAAAAGAAGAGTGACAAGTACAATACAACTGAGGTGTTAATTCAAGCTGATTTGGTGATTCAACAAACATTAAAATTAAGAAAGATCAAGATAAGAAAGGAGGTTCTTAGAGATAAGAAGTCCATTAAAAGAACTAGTGACTCAGGGTTCTATGACTACAAGAGTTTGATCAGTAATGGAAAATCAGACTACTTGAACTAGCATTCTTTCAGACTTAATCATGACTTAACCTAGAAATACTCAACAGTAGGAGGGACAACTGATTAGAGACATGAGAGAAAATTTGATCATAACAAGCTACTTTTATGATGCCCATAATACCGGAGAACAGTCTTGTATTTTTTATAGTATTTTATTTAATAATTTATTTTATATTTAAATCAAAAGGAGAATGAGGACACTTAGTTGCCATAATTCCAACACCCCTCCCCAACTAGTGACTGAAAGGACTCTTGAACCTACTGACAATGACAAGTCAAGGTTTTGGTAGGGTCATGGTTGAGTGGAAGACAAGACCAAGGGTTGAGCTCTAGAGCAAGTGCAAAGCGCAACCAAGGTTGGGGTGTGAGGGAACTGAGGGAGCGATGAGGAACTGGCGACAAGTAGAGCCAAAGCGAAAGCAAGAGCAACAGGGTGAGCGGGCGCAAGATTGATATTGAGAATTTAACTGATTGTTCAGGAGATGACGCGCGGTTGGTTGAAATGAGGTTTGAACGGAACAGAGCAAGATAGCAATAGGACCAAGAGGCACGAGGTCCGGTACTTGATAGATCAACCAAGCAAACATGATGAAGCAATGATGGCAAGAGCATGAGCAACTTCAGGTCATTATCCAATTGGGTTTCAGGGCCAAGCAATTTTGGAGTTTGAGCCGACTAGGGTGAGCAATGATGAATATGATGAGGGCGCAAAAGCAAGCGCAAGGTGAGTTTGATGAGTCGGAGGGACATCAATGGCACATTCATCAACAATCAAGCAAGCATGGAAATTGACTGAGCGAATAGAAGATGTTGACAAGGCTGAAGGCAATGCCGATTAAGGGTGTGATCAATCAAGCTGGTGCAAGGTGGATACTTCAAGGTTTGATCAATCTTTCAGGTGATGGCAATGGACCAATACAAGCAACCAAGCAGATACAATTGAAATCACAATTTTTTGGACAGGAGAAATTGAGGCAGCAAGATGAAGCCTTGAGAGATGCAAGATCAATAGGAATAGGGATAACCAAGGTACGGTATGAAGGATCTAGCAACAAAGTACAACCAGACTCATCAACGGACATCAAGAGTGCGTTTGAAGTAAGATAATCAAGTGAGAGTGATTGAGAATGAAAGAAGTCAATCACAGTTGCAGGATGGAATGATGGTGCAAGATCACTTCTCAAAGAGTTGACAGATCAAGGAGATGGTGTTGGTGATAGAAAAGCAAAAGGAGAAAGTTCTCAGGGAAGCCTTTGGCTTTTAACCGTCTTAAGATTTGAGTTGATGCTCCGGTTGAAATGTTCATAGAGAAGATGATGAGAAGTCTTGTGACGCCAAGAGTAGCGGATCTGGGGAGCCAAGGAGGGCGCTCAGGTTCAGTGTGAGGAAGAACAGATGATCATATTTCAGTTGAAGTTGGCAGGATTTAAATAGTAAATACAAGCCATAATCAACATGATCAAAATGTGGTTTTAACAATAACAAGTATAATGAATAATGAATAAGAAGAAACCAAAGAACTTTCACATAATCAGTGAAAGACATTATGCAACAAGGCAGAGACACAACAGGCCATAAGCCAGGACATAAAAGCTATCAAAAGAAGAGTGACAAGTACAATACAACTGAGGCGTTAATTCAAGCTGATTTGGTGATTCAACAAACATTAAAATTAAGAAAGATCAAGATAAGAAAGGAGGTTCTAAGAGATAAGAAGTCCATTAAAAGAACTAGTGACTCAGGGTTCTATGACTACAAGAGTTTGATCAGTAATGGAAAATCAGACTACTTGAACTAGCATTCTTTCAGACTTAATCATGACTTAACCTAGAAATATTCAACAGTAGGAGGGAAAACTGATTAGAGACATGAGAGACAATTTGATCATAACAAGCTCCTTTTATGATGCCCATAATACCGGAGAACAGTCTTGTATTTTTTATAGTATTTTATTTAATAATTTATTTTATATTTAAATCAAAAGGAGAATGAGGACACTTAGTTGCCATAATTCCAACAGCATATCCAAATTTTCCAACTCTGGTAGTGTTATCCATATTTTTAATTGATTTGAATGTTGTGGTTATCAGATTTGCGGAGGTTGTCTGAGATTTATTATATAAAAGGGAAATAGAAATGAATCTGAATGGAACTTTTGATTTGGTCTTATACCTCCTGGTGAGCTTAAGTATTCAAAAAAAATGCTTCTATTTTGAATATTCATATTCACTTCAATGGGCAAGGCATTGAACAGTTGATTGTGTATTTTGAAAAAGGTTTCAAACCAATACATCATATCAACTGCTCATGGTTAGCCCACCTAAAATACTTAGCCTATCCCATGGTGTTTGAATTCAAATTTAAGGTCAATTTCCTTGATGGAACACCACATATTCTAACTTCATAGTAATTATCTTATTAAAAAACCATGATTTCAAATCACCTTCTTGTGTTAAAAAATGTTAATGATGCACCATTTGAAGTAAAATCCCAATGCCTAGAGTTAGTGGGTTTTTCTTAAATTACACAATTCACATCTGGGATTGTGTATTTTATATATATTTCTTTCATAAAAAGATATTTGGGAATGGTTAACAAGTGGGTGATCTCAACTTGACTGCTAAACAGTGGAAAGAAATGTATTCAGGATATTATGATTGAAAAAAGATATCATGTAGCTTTCCAAAAGGTGGTGCATCAAACAAAATTTACTCAGAATGTTTCAATGAGATTGTGTATGCTGTGCATATGTGGATGTTTGTTTTCTTCACTCTTACTTCAATATCTGTTTGGATGTAAAAACTTCTTAGATATTTATTTATTTGAAAATTTCAAGAGATTAAGGGTGTAACCTATATTCTTAACCTCTTCAAGTCAGGGTTGTCCCACATCATTGGATTTTGTACATTCAGTAAATCTAGCTTTAAATATAATTACAAGTTTCTGGCTGACAAAACAAGAATGGGATGAAAATAAAAATACATGTAGTACTCAAGAAAAATTTCACCAAAGCCAATGTTGCATCCAAACATTCTCCTCCATATTTTTTAAAATACTGGTATAGAAATTTCACTATTTGGAATATATTTACAATGTTTATGTGGTTTCCATTAAGCTAGAGGGCTTGGAAACTTGGGTTCTGAGATATGAAACTGCCTCTGTGAGATCAACGTCTGGAAGTAAACCCAAGGCTCTTTTTTCAACTGGAGTTATCTCCTTCAGAGCTTCCTCACTTAACCAGTTTTGAGGTATTGAAGTAGGAAGTGTTGGTGGGTCATCACCGCTTGGTGAATTATTTGGTTTAGCAAGTTGACTAATTTTCAATTGTCTATCCCTCTTGATGCGCGGGTTTTTGGCCAGTTGAATGTATGCTTCATCCAGGTAGTCATATATTTGGGATACATGTTGAGCCCTCCAAACATGTGCATGATTGAATGATTCCTCATCTTCACCCTCAACATCAGATATGAATCCACTGTCCAAGAAAAGAGCAGAAGTTTCTGGGAACATGTCCATCATTTCCAGCTCAACTTCCGTGGTCTTTTGAATTTCCTTCTTGTTATTCTGTATTTCAAAACATGATAAGCAGTTAGTCATTGATCATGAAGAGAAAATTTAAAAAAATTGATTTGACACACTTTCTTCTTGTCGAGACTTTGAGATGCAGAAAAATTAGATTTTCTGCTGCTTGAGCCTCCTTCTGCCTTGTGCTCCTTCTTCCAAATAGCCTTCTTTGAGACAAGACAACTATTGATTATGGCGAACCTGTTGGCTGCGGTGTAGTCATTCTCATTTATTGAATAGGAAGCAGTCCCCCCGCCTTTGTGGCTTATCTCCCAGGCTCTGATTATTATTGCAGTCAGAGTGGAATTCCAGCAGGATGTTGCATTCTGCTCCCAGTGATAGGTGCATCTGGGAATACCGGAATTTTGGATCAAGGCCCTGGTGTGGGCTATCCACGTCTCATCATGAGACTGTATTTGGCCCAAAGCAGTGGTTTCCAGGGATTGAGATGTTGAAGTAATATTTTGTTTTAATTGACGCAAGGCATCCTTCTTTACAAGTTTCAGCTCCTTTTCTCGCAGTTTTGAATTGAAGCTGTACTGGTTTGGCAGGCCAATGTTTGATTCTATGGCATCATTAATGGATGCCTTCTTTGTTGCCATGTAATTTTTGAGGGATGCCAGTTCACCACTAGTTGGAGGATTAGGAAGTTTGTTGTTGTTGGAATCCATTCGAAGAATTTATTTTTTCCAATCAAGCAAGGACTTGGAAATACCACTTGAAGAAGCAGGGATGCCAAGATTGCATGCATGGAAAGAGAGAGAATATTGTTCTTGGGCCAATTGTTTTTTCTTCTTTTGGTGTTGGTGGGATTGAGAGAGTTGTTGTGCAATCATGAAGTAGGATGGGGCAGCAGAGTTGTCAAAATCTTCATCTTCCTCAACACCAGGAATATTGACTTGGTCATCTGGAAGAGGGACTCTTGATGGGTCAGGGGTGGGTGATGTTGGGTTAGCTGGGGTTTCTGCATTTTAGTAACATAAAACTGACACCATGATTTAGCAATGAGATTTTATTATTGTCATGAAGATCTTATACTGGGGGGATTAGTTCTTACCGGGTTCCATGTCTAATTTTCCAACTTAGTAACCAGATGACAATGTTTCTGATTTTGTGATTTTGTATTGATTTTTCACAAAATGATAAATAGGAAGTCAGATTTTCTTTTATTGACCTTCTGAAAATTTTCAGAAATGAAGATATTATATACTATGATTCCCCTTTGTTCTCAAATTTTCTTCAAAGTGGGCAAAGGGTATGGACATAGTATACTTGGAGATTTGAATAGAATCTTCTTCAACAAGGAAAGAGCTCAATGAGAAATCAATTCATGATTCACATAGAAAAGAGACTCTTTGGCTACCATCTTCCCCAAAGAGTGTACTCATTTTTTTATGTGGCACTTATGCATGATTCATAAAAATGTATAGGGATCCTAAAGTAAAATTTGAGTTATTTATTCTGGGGATATCTTCAGATAATAGATATGACAAGCTTCCCATTGCTTTCCTTGTTTTTAATTATCACAAGAAATTTCAGACAGCAGGCATTCTTGACCATTATGTGTTTCCAAAAAATCCCTCATTCTCATATTCATGGAATTGACCAATAAGCATTGAATGAGAAAATGAGCTCAAGAATTCCAGCCACCATGAGGAAGAGCTGGATTTGAAATATATCAAGATACAAATTTCCATAATATGAACTTCAGACTACTCCTTGCCAATTTTATTGATTTGGTTGAAGTGCTAATTGAATAATATATCAAGTATAGTTGGATAATAATGGCATGGGTCCAATAGCTTGTTGCATTTCTGTATTTTTATTATGAGATTGTTTAAATCTCCAATTACTCAAAAATGCAATCCTTGGTACCAAACAGATGCAGTTTTACTGCAAGGATTTATATTCAGTGAGGACTGATTGTTGATAGTTCAATTTTGGAAACTGAATAATAGAGAAATAAGATGGATCAGGTGTCAGATTTTGAATTGTGCTAATTCATGGAAATGAGGGTAATAATTTTTCCCCTTTCCTGAATTGATTGTGAATAAATCTCCTCAGATAATATTATATAAACAATAAAGGGCAAGAAGAAAAATGCATGGTTTTCAATTTCATTCTTTTGAAAATTGTGTCATATGAAATCTTTGCAATTCTTGTAAAGAAGGCACAGTGCTTTCTAATTACTGACTGATCCTACACCAGCTATTCAAATCAAAGAAATAAGTAAATGTCAAAATCATGATTCCAAATGAATATATGAGAACTCAACATTCCTGGATCACTTAGCTCAAAACAATAAAGAAACATGTAACGGGGTGCATCATATCATGGAGAGATTAAATTATGCTGGATTCACCAAGTTGATATGTTGGAATAGGCAAGTGTGTATCACCAAAGTGTCTGCTTCACCACACAAAATAAATATGAGTCATGTGCAGGTAGCTGGACAACTTATCATAACTTGTCCACCACTCCAGGACCACGGGTATGCAGGAATGAGATGTCAAGGGAAAATCATGTGGGAAAGCTTGGGAGGTGGACTACTTGTGCTAAGTTTTCCACTTCCCTGAAACTACATGGTATCATGATTTTGAATATGCCAAATGATCAATGATTTCTGGGACTGTGGACAACTTAGCATAAGGTGTTCACCTCCCCAGCCTCTTCACAAAGAATTCCCATGTCATGTGATTACTGTATGCACACAAGTCCAGGGAGGTGGATGACTTATCATAAGTTGTCCACTGTCCCAGAAATCATTGATCTTTGGCATATTCAAAATCATTCCACCATGTAGTTGAAGGGAAGTGGACAACTTAGCACAAGCCTTCCACCTCCCCAGCCTTCCTGCATATTACATATACAGATCAATGTTGTTCCAAGGGAGTTGGACAACTTATGATAAGTTGTCCACCTCCCTTGGAATGACATTTCAGCAATAAAAGGTGATGTTTAAATTATATAAATTGAAGGACATGTTTAACCATATCTGGATTTTTTCCCATTTAATCTAGTGAAAATTTCAAAAGGAGGACAATTTTGGAGTTTAGGAGAGGCATTGGCAACAATTTTTTTGGGGGGGATTAAGCAACCAAAATTAGTACATTGTTCTGTTGATTGGAGGTCCACTGGAGGGAAATTAGTTGGATGTGCAAAACAAGATCATCCTGATTGAAAACTTTGGGCTTCCAAGTGCTGTTAAATCTGGAATTATGGGGTGCTTCCTCCTGGTGAGGTGGAGCACTTAGCTCAAGTGGACCACCTTACCAGGAAAAACTGGAGGGCATTGTTGGAGAGTTTCTTTGAATGATGAATTCATTTTCAAGTACTGGTCATTGACTTTCTGAATATCTGTCTTGGAATTTTTTGCATTCAAATCATTTCACCCAACACATCAAACTTGGTGGTATGGCAAGGCACTTAGTCTCACTATGGCATTCTCTGAGAAAAGTCAGAAATCATTGCTAAGAAACAAAAAAAGGTTTCTTTCCCATTCATTCTTGAGAAACAATTGAATTTTGAATAGTTTGAACTTGCAAGAAATTTATATTGAGTAGCATGGCAACTGAATTTCTTGTGCAAGAAATACACAATATTTTCTTGATTTTTTTCAGAACATGAGCATTTTTTTGGATAAAATCCAATGATTACAAATCCTAATGCCACTTTCCAAAGAAATGATTTTGTACCCAGTGTCTGATTATATGTAAAACCTCTCAACTTGGTAACTTTTTCCAATTAGTCATGCTCCAGAACACTTGTGGGTCTCTAAAATAAAAAGGGCCTCAAAAAGGATGTATTGTACTGTAATTTGACAAAAACTCAAAAACAAGGCTTGTCCACCCAAAGCTTTCAATGAATCATTAGTAATAATCAATCCCTCCATCTCAATTGATTTAGCCAATGATCAGTGTACTTCAATCCAATGCAATTGGGGTCTCAATCCTGGTCTGAGAAAAAATCTGTGGTAATGAGGCCACTCTCTATTGAACAAATGATTTCTGCCTGTGATCCTTATACCTTTTTGGTAATATTCTCTATTTTCTTCTGCTTCACTTGTTGCCTTGTTCCAAACATTGGGTTGTAGAAGTTCAAGTGATTATTCTGGAAGCTCAACTGGATTCAACTCTACAAACCCTTGCAGAATATTATATCCTGAATTAGCAAAGTAAATGGATTTATGTGCGTGTGCAAATGAAACATTACTATAAATTTGAAATTTATTGAGTCTCATCATCCTTCCACCTTCAATAAACTTTCTGGTTGGGGGAAAAGAATTTCCCTGAAAAAAGAAAATGAATACAGAAAGTGAGAAAAACCATCTCCACTCTTGATAACTCTTGAATCACCTTTTGGTTCCCCAAACATCTTTGTTAGGCTTTTTCATGAAGTTTACAGAAATTCTAGGCTTTTTTGCTTTTATTTGACTGTGGTTCAAGCCATCAAGGGGAAATTTTGACTGTTAAAAACCCTCCAAATAAAAATAAATCCGCATGGCATATTCAAATGGTTACAAAAAACCATGGATTTACATCATTTTGTGGTTGTAAACCATTTTTAGTGGGCATGGGGGGTTTCAAGGAAATGAAATTATGATGAATGAATGAAGTTTCTGAAATGAATAAAAAAAACAGGTTTTTTTATGACATCTGAATAAGATTTGCGCCCAAAATTATTGGTCACTTTCAAATCATGAGCTCTAAACATGCCACAAGAGTTTGAATCATGGAATACAAAACTATTGAACATCTCAAAAGGTGCAAGTGCAGTGGCTGAATTCAACTTTTTTTGAGACTCTGCAAGTGCCTGCAAAGTATCTTCTCCTGCCCAATTTGTGGATTTCTGAAAGTAGTTATTACTTGCTTGGTTTGAAATTATAAATAGGTAAACTTGATCTGGCTTGGAATCATTTTTTCTTGGTATCCAATCTCAACTGATAAGCATGAGAAGATCTTTTGTGTGGTGGTGAGAGACAGTCCATTTTTACATTCTCATCAGCTTCTGGTGAAGTAATATTACTATAATCCAGTTCTGTACCTAGGAAATTCAGAGAATACCAACCAGGGGTGAAGTTGAAGGATGAGGGTGATGACAAGTCCTTGGGTTTGTGGAGTCATGGAAGATTAAATAGTTTGAAAAATGACTTACAGAAATCTTTGCTTTTAAAAATACAGATTCCCACATATCATTTTTTCCTGGGAGACCCAGATGGAATGCACCAAAAAAACATGAATATCCATATAGTCAATATGAAAATTTCAAAGGAAGGTGGAAGAATTAGGCTAAGTTTTCCACATTCCATTGAAAATTTCCTAATTTCCCCACATTAGCTGAGTCTTGGTCCATAGTGTGAGGAAGTGGAAAACTTGGCATTACCAGTCCACCATGTTTGTTTCAGGAAAAAAAATTCTGGTACTGAAATTCCCATTCTGGAAAATATCTTTCATCCAAGAAGATGAATCACAACATGATCATATTGAAAAGAAATCTTGTAAAGGAATTAGTTTTTTAGATCCTTGCATGTGCCTAACAATATTTTCTTCACCTTGCTCAATCATTGAACCCAGTGTCAAAAAATGATGGTAGGATCAAGGATCCAAGAATTTAATGTGGTGAACAATATTTTTCAGTGGGAAAACAGTGAAATATTCCTGGCCCAGGCCAATATCTTGGGGATGATGGGTTATGATGAATTATCAATGATACATTGTAAGAGTTCTTTATGATATACATGTAAAAAAACCCTACATTCATGAATGGTAAATATTTCTTAAGAGAACATTGATTTTGTGTCACAATGGAAGTTTTGTTTGTCACATGAATGAATCAGTAGGTTGTAAAATCACAAAGCAAAATTGATTTTTTTTCAAACCGCAGAATCAGGCACAAGCTCATTTTCTGCAACACTCAGGCATGATTTAAAAACATGACATAAATATTGACATTATAAAGTGTGTGATGGCCCAGGGAGGTGGGGTACTTAGCCTAAGTGGTCCATCTCCCCATTAAAACTTTCCAATTTCCCAAAAATGATTGGCTCTTAGTCATTGGTATGGCAAAGTGGATGAGTTATGCTAACCCGCCCACCATGTTTGTTCCAGGGACTAGTGGTTGGTGAAATGCCCATGTTTGCAATTACCTTTCATCCAAAGAGATAATTAACATGGAAATATTAAAAAGAAATCTGGTAGAGGTAAATGATTTTGTGATTCTTGCATGGCCCTGGATATATTTAATCCATCTTGCTCATTTATTGAACAAACTTCCCATGTCACAAAATATTCCATATTTCTCATTTCCCAAAGGTCCAAAATATTTTTGTAATTGTTGATAAATTATATCCACCTGGTAACAAGAAAAAGTGACCATGTCTATACTTGAAGACAAGGTTTTCCAACATGAGGGCTAAGAGCATCAATTCTGGAAACCGTGTCATGTAGGTTTGTGGTGACCCACAACCACCACCAGCTGGTTGTCTGAAGGGACATGGTGCACTTAGGCTAAGTGCACCATGTCCCCAGAGGTTTATGCGCATGAATCATCATCATGCAAAAGAAGAGTTTCTCGAGTTCTTTCAATGAATATAAAACATGAAATGTATTTTGAATGCCCAAATGTTTATCCTCAAGGGTAATTGAATGAAATCTGAAACAATTTTACATTTTTGTTCTTTCCATTACAACCCCACCTTGATCAATTGACCTATTGCCCAAATTTAATGGTAAATTGAGCAATGCCATTACTCTTTATGAATCTTGCAATCAGGCAGATGCAGAGGGACCAACAACTAGGGAAAATTTCATTTATTTTTTATTCTAACCATTTAGAGTAAAAAAATATAAGGATACAAGGTTTATTGAAATATTCAAATTATTGAATTTTGGAAACTAGTTCCAGTTATTAATTTGGAGTTCAAAAACAGTGAAATAACCATTGGAAAACATTTTCTTTTTGAAAAATTATTTACAAGACACCTTTTCTGTAGTGAAACAAAAACCATGATTAGAAATCAATTTTTACAGGAATTCACCTAAATACAAAACTTATTTCTTACTGTCACCATTATTTTGAGAAAAACAGGGAATGTTGGTTTCATCAGATGTCTCCTCCAAAATTGAAGGTATGATTTTAAACCTTTTCAGAAGATAAATAAACAAGGGATAATACATAGAAGCCTTGAAATTTCAAACATGAAAGCCATTGCTCCACTCCTTTTCTATATTCAGGAATTCTACAAAAATAGTGTCAAATTAACAAAATGAAATACTCAAAAAAATCTCATTCAAATCAAAAAATATCCTCTGGATCTGCCCATCTCACATTATTCTCATGAATACAGTTTATATTGGTCAGATGAATTTGTCTTTTTAACTTTAAGCATACTTCTCACACAAGACATATCCCTCAATTTTATATTGGCTTGAATCATAAAAACCACCAAAAAAAACTCATGGCCTTGGATATCCATGCCTTTTTTGTTTTTTTCAAGGACCCCAACTAACTCTGATGGGTTCTGGCATTTCCATAAAGCCAAAAGTCATGGGAACTTGCCCTTGGTCCCCATACAAATGGCACTGATGGGCTTCAAGCGCTCCAGGCCCTGGAGAAGCCAAAATTGGGCCTGGAGCTCCTGTGGCAATGCTTTGGGTGCTTGCCTTCCTCCTGGAAAACGCGAGCAACACAATTTGCTCTGTTTCGCAACTGGGTGGCCACACGCCAGCCCATTGCTCTCTCCCAGGTTTCCAGGGCCCTGGGAGACGTCTGTGCGCGCCAATTGGCCCTGGCAACGTGACGCGCTGTAAGACTCCAAACGGTACTAGGCCATGGCAGTTCTGTGGAGGGGAAAGGTGCTTTTTAGTCTGCCCTCCTGAGTGTTACAAAAATATTTAAATGTAACCAAGATCAAATTCAAGAACCTGGTAAATGGGGGTCCAAAGAGTAAAGGATAAAGATGATAGTAGTTGGTAGCTGGGAAACAACACTCTCTGAGACAAGATGATGCCAGGGAAAACTTGAATAGAAGAAGTCAAGGATTGTTCAGATTTCAACAAGACAAGGCAGTTGTAAGTAACAATTCACACAAGCTAATAGCTCTGGTTGTCAGCAGAAGCTTAGGAAAGATCAACTCAATCCCAAACAACCTCCAGGTTCTCAATGAACCTGCCCAACTCTCCGCAATCAAGCGCTTGAAGGGTACCAGATAACTGTGGGTGGCTGCACAAGAAAAAGCTAATTTTTTGATGAAGCTCTAGAAGCAAAACAATAACTGATTCAAACAAGAATAGCCCAACACTTCTCAAGGGACTCAAGAGTAGCTTGGCGGAATTCAACTTCAAAAGAAATAAAGGGAGGTTTAACACTCCATGTTTTCAGCTTAATAAAACCTCCTCAGTCAAAAGTGAATGGTTCCGGAAAGATAAAAAAGGATGATCAGGACCAGTTTGGTCGGATAAAGGGATCAGGAGTGGTGTAACACACTCAAGAATTCAATAAGTCAAATTCTTCTTCAAACAGCAAGGCTTTTGGTTGGTGATAAAGATCAAGGATCAGGATTTGAGTATGGAGGCTCAACAATCAAGGGGCAATCATGGATATACCCATAATTCAGTCTCAGATAAAGGGGAATGAGACCCCACAGATGATTAACTTCAGGATGATAGTGATGACAATTCTCTCGTAAGATTCCATAATATCCCCCCCCATTCCAAAAGGCAGGGGAGAGCCCCTCCTTATATGGGAAGGAGGCCCTGTTAGACTATGTACAAGTGATACTACTGATAGAGCAAAAAAATTTTTTTTTTTTTGGCACTAGATGATCAGAAAAATAGATCAAGCGGTGTGGAAACTTTCGGGGTTGATCCTCACGATGTTGTCCCTAGTTACGGGATCGATGGTTCTAGCGTCTGTAAGACCGAGAATGCTTCCTTTCCTTTACTCCGAGAGAGAGAGAGAGAGAATGAGATGTAGAGATGGATGGGAGAAAATGGAATAGTAGAATGCCGATCCCAGGATCCCCCTACAACCCGGAGTCGAGGGGAAGGGTGTTTGAACCCTCCCCCTCAACCCTAACCTAAGCACAAGCACAAAGACAGACTGACAACCATGAAGAAGGAAACCTAGACCCAGAACCCTAACCCATCCTTTAACCCATACCCATACCCTACCCCCGCCAGCTCGCCTGTCATTACGCGCATCCGGTTCGTCTTTTCGTGGCGCGGCCCTCCGCCGCGCGATACCCAAGATCCACCGCGCTTGCGCGCATCCACCCGACGCGCCGTCGCGAATTTCCCGTCCCGTGGCCGGCCCGCGCTTGCGCGCGGCTGCCACGCATACAGCCCCGCTGTCGCCCCGCTTCTTCCTTCCCCGACTAGCCGCTCCGAGAACCCGATCGGCCCGGCTCCATCCATGAGTCGGACATCCAAGCGGGTCGCGGCCCGCCTCCCTTAGTCAGGCCCGGCCCGCAGTCGCGTGCTCGATCCCGCCGCGCCTACTGCTGAGCCCGCAGCGGCTGCTGCTGAACCCGCAGCGGCTACTGCTGAACCCGCAGCGGCTACTGCTGAGAACCGGCGCACCCCAACTGCTGAGCCTAACCTACCAGATGCTGAGCGCGCAGGCCGCGACGCAGTCCCCGACCCGAGGCTATATAATGACACCACATCCCCCCCAACTTGAGTTCTGTCCCCAGAGATCCCTTCCCATCGCCACCTCGACTACCCGCACCCCGCTCCTCCCTACCCACTCCTCTTTCCACACTCCACCACACTCCACCAACTCCCCTTCCACACTCATCGCCGTCATGCTCCCCTGCGAATTCTGCGCCCGGACCGGGCAGGCGTGCTCGATCGCTCCTGGTCGACGCGCCTGTGTCGCTTGCCGTCGCGGCCATCGTCGTTGCTCACTTAGCGATTGAATGCCCCGAGCTCCACCCAACTTCGGCTCCCGCCCCAGGCCGCGCAAAAGGGCTCGTCCGGACCCGTTCGTGGTTTCGGACGACGACACCATCTCGGAGGACTCGTGGACTCCGCCGGGCTCCCCGTCCCGTCGCCCTCCGCCGAGCGAGGATCGCGACTCGGCTTCCCCCTTTCGCCGCGCGGGACCGCCGCGGAAGGAGGATTTCGCGTCCGTTGACGACTATCGGCGGGCCGTACGATTCTGGTCGGACCGTGTTCGGATGAGGGAAGGCGCGAGGGACCCACGACTCGATGAGATTCTCCGACGTCGCGCTGCCGCAGCCCCGGTTCCCCCTCCAGCCCCTACACCAGCTCCTTCCGCCCCGGCTCCGCAAGGTACTCCACCGCCGCCCGCGTCACCAGTGGTCTTGGACGGGAGGCCTACTACTCCCGAGGTCCCTCCTCCGCCGTCCCCGATCGTTGTTCCGTCGTCGCCCCCAGATGGACCGAGCCCTCCGCGCGATGCCCCAGGGACCCCCTCATCACCTCCTCGCCCGCTCGGATCAAGCCCCGTACCAGCACCGGCACCGCCTTCCTCCAACTCCCCCGAGATCCCGGAGATCCCGGTCGTGATGGCACTCCCGGCGGCTGGCTTCGAGGCTTTCGCGGAAAGGTCGACCGCGATGCTCCGCAACTTCCTGGCGACCCCCGGAGCCCAATCCTCCGAATCCCGGCGCGAATTCTTGGCGGCTTACCGGGCCCTTCTAGCATCATCGAGGGCGGACATGGAGGAGATGATGCGAATGGCTTAGACGCCCTCACCCCCTTCCTTTTCTCCTTTCTTGTGTACCCTCTTGTCCCATTGTTGTACCGCGTTCGTAGGAGAAATATATATTGCTGCGCGAGGAAACAAAAGGGCCGCATCCGCGCGTCCGGGTGGAAAGTGGGTGTGAGTGCCGAGATCCGCGTCCGCGTGAGAAGTGAGTGTGAGTGAGGTTGAGGTTGAGATCCGCGTCCGCGCGCTCCCTCCGTGAGAGACCGCAAGTGACCAGCTATCCCAACGAAAAGAGGTACCTGGACCGCCCCAGACGGACTGCCACACAGTTCCCCGTACCCGTTCTACAAAACAAAACAAACACCGCGCCGACAGCGCGCGCTCACAACCGGGAGTATAAGGGAGAGGCGATGGGAACGAACATTCTGGGGTGTCTAGTCGTTCCGGCTGTGAACCGGCTAGAGCACCCCCTTACCAAGCTAAGCTTAAATCCGCGTCCATACCGTCCCCAACCGTCGCGCGCAACCAATGAAGAGAGAAACAGGAGAGAAATAGACAAAAAAGAAAGGAAACAGCCCGAATCCCAAGAAGAGAAACAAAATATCCTATATTTATTATTCCATTCATTCCATTTTTTTTTTTTTTTTTTTTTTTTTTTTTTTTTTTTTTTGCAGTTAGTTAGCTCTTCGTCCCGCCATCCGTGAGCGGGGCTCGTCCTCGCGTTTGCGGGCCCGACACCACGCCGCGCCCGCGTTCCTGCAATAAATAACCCATAGCCAGTACCAATCCAAAGCCAAGCCCAAACCAAAACATAAGGAAACGAACATTCTGGGGTGTCTAGTTGTCCCGGCTGTGAACCGGCTAGAACACCCCCTTACCAAATCATTCTTTAACCACCTAGCGCCCCCCCCCAGCTTGACAGCTGTCCCCAGCCGTCTGCAACCTCCTACTTCTCCGGGGTCGCGCGTCGCGCGCCGCTACTTCGCTGTCCCAACGATCCACGCCGTCGTCCGACTCCGAGACCGCCTTGCCCCCGGGCCCCGAATCATCGCTCGCCGTCTCCTCGAAGGAAGTGGAACCGCGCGCGAAGAAGCGTTTTATGTGCGAAGCCGCGGCCTTCCGTTTAAGCGGCGTCCCGTCCAATTCCTCAAGCCCGTAGCTGCCGCCCAAAAACTTAGAGGCCACGCGGTACGGCCCGTTCCACCGGTTGGCGAAAAGCCGGCCCCACTGGGATTCCAGACTCCGATTATACAGCAGGACCAGGTCCCCCTTCCGCAACGGATCCCGGAGCCGATGGGAACAACGCTCGTCCCAATAGCGGACTGACGCCGTCCGGGTTTTCTTCAACCGCTCCGCGGCTTTTTCCAAGGTCTCCTCACGCCTAAGGAGCTGTTCCGCGCGCGCCTCGATCAGATCCGCGGACGTCTTAACCTTCCACCAATCCACGCCCAAAAACGTGTTCAGCTTGATGTCCACGGGAAGCACGGGCCGCTGCCCGTAGAGTAACTCGTAAGGCGAATACCCCGTCGAGCGCTTCACGGAGATCCGATCGGCGAAAAGGACCGCGGGGAGTGCCATCTGCCACCTTTTGCCGTCCTCGCCGCACATTTTCACCAGGGCATCCTTGATTGGTTGATGTCCCCGCTCGATCATCCCCGCGCCCTCCGGGTAGTATTCCGTCACGCGGCCGAACTTCGCTCCACAATTCTGCACCAGCGTCATCAAGCGTCCCCGAAACTCCGCCCCGCCGTTGACGGTGACCAAGCGAAGCGACCCGTAGCGCGCGAACCAGTCCTCTTCCAGAAACTGAGCCACCTTTTCCGCCGATAGTTTCGCCAGGGGCCTCGCTTCCACCCACCCAGACAGATCGTCGCGCGCAACCAGCAAATACGCAAACTTACCCGCCTTGATGTGGACCACGTCCAGCGAAACGCGCCCGAACAGCGCGTCCTCGCCCGTGGGGTGGCCGACCTCCTTGGGCAGCCTCGAGCTTCGCCGTTGGCAGGCCTCGCACGACTTTACCCAGTCGCGCACCGCGCGAACGACCCCCGGCCACCAAAACCTCGCTTTCACCCTCCTCCGCGTCTCGACCTCACCCCGATGACCAAGGTCATCGTGCAGACTCCCTAGAATCACCTCCTGGTCGGCCCTAGAAGTCGCGACAACAAGAGGCACGGAGCCGCTCCGCCGCCATAGCTGACCGTCCTGTAAGAAGAAGTTTGGAACGTTTCGCCTCACCCATCGGGTGACCGTTTCCGTCGTGCCCTCGGGGAACCGGAGATCCTGCAAATAAGAGCACAAGACCGCGTAACGTCCCGACTGGCGCAACGGAAGACAAACCGACGCCTCCGTCTTTGCTACCCGAACGACCGGAGCTTCCACGTCCAGAGGTTCCGCCCCCTCGTATGGGTCGTCCCGCGGGTAACGCGACAGCGCGTCCGGCATCGTGAACGCCTTTCCCGGGATGTGCACCACGTCAAAGGAGAATAACTGGAGGAACGCTACCCACCTGGTCATGGGCGCGTTCGGCAGCGTCGGTGAGTTGATCATTCGCGCCAAGGCCTCCGCGTCAACCAAGAGCTCGAAGTGCACGCCCCACAAAAGGTGCTGCAACCGCCGTACGATCTTGGTGACACCGCACAGTTCCAGCTTCGGCTGCGAATACCGACTCTCTGTCGCGGTAAACGTGACCGATTCGTAGAGCACCGGCCTATCTTTTCCGTCCTCCTCCTGTGTCAAGACCCCCCCCGCGCCGAGCTCGCTAGAGTCGACCGCCAGGCGTATCCCTCCGGCGTCGTAATCGAGGTTCCGAAGGACGATGTCGCGCCCCACAATTTCCTTGAGCTTCGGGAAAGCGGCATCGCATCCCTCGGTCCACTTCCACTCCGCCCCCTTACGCGTCAATGCCCGCATTGGGCTCGCTACTTCCGCGAACCGCTCGATGAACATGCGGACGTAGCTGCACAACCCCAGAAACTGCAGGACGTGCGACACTGTCCGAGGGGTCGGCCATTCAAGAACCTTATTCCGCTTCTTCTCCGCTATTCGCCTCCCGTCGTAGGCCACGACATGCCCCAGTACTTCGAGCGCCGGAACGCAGACCGCCAACTTTTTCCCGGACACAGTAAGGCCTGCCTCCTCGATTCGGAAGAGGACTCGTTCCAGAGTTTCCGCGTATTCCCAAATGAATCGCCGGATCGCGGGTGCATCCTCTAAGACCGCGCCCTCGTAGTCCGTCCTGGGGCCTTTAATGCCCGCGTCGTCGATGAAGATCTGCACGCCTTCCGGAAGGTCGTCGCGTAGTATCCAGGTCATTTGGGCTTGGTATACCGCCACTGAGTTGGTCGCACCTTGCGGTAGCCGCGTCAGCTGCAACCTTCCTAGCCCGGTTTCAAACGCCGTCAGTGGCCGCGAGTCAGGGTGGAGTTCTCGCTGATCATATCCCCCCATCACGTCTACCAGCCCGTAGCAAGCGCGCCCGGCCATCGATTCCAGAAATTCTTCAACACGCGGGGGAAGCCCCGCGTCGCGAATAGTGAACGAATTTAGCCTCTGAAGGTCGTGAACAATCCTTAGCGACTTCCCGTCCTGCTTAACGACCGCAAAGATAGGACTCGAGTAGCTTGACGTGGATTGCTCGTAAAGCCCCGTCCTCACGCGCTCCCGTACCAGCTCCAGAAAGGGCTCCCAAACGGTACGGGGGATCGGAATCGGCTTGATTTGCCACGGTTCGTGAGGGACAGTGGGAATAACGTAAGGGTCCCCGATCTCATTTCTCAACAACCCGCGCTCGTCCGGTCCAAAAGCAAGTGCCTTCTCCCTCATTACCAATACCGACACCAGCAGATCCATCTCCTCCGCACTCAGCCATCCCGTCGGTCCGAAGTTAAGGGCGTCCACCCGCTCGTCCGTGATTCGCGCCGACCGCGTCACCCATCCATTCTTCCTAAGGGGCGTCTCCCACGGGTCGCGGGACCACGCAATCGGTCGTAAGGGTCCGTTGAGCCCCTGAGGCATTGGCTCGTTCCGCGGCCGGACTTTTCGCGCTACCGGTTTGTACTTGCCCGCATTGCACCGCGCCATCCAGACCCGATCGTCGCCGTCGTAAGTCCTAGTAATGACCAGACCGGGGCTTTCGCCTTTGCTCACGACTGTGGCACGATGATAGGGTTTTCGAAACGTAGAGCCTTCCGGCGATGCATACTGAGGAATGGGACTTACTTCCGGCACCTGCGCCCCACGCGCGTCCTCCCCCGCCTGCTCCTCATCTGTCGGCCGCCCGTGCAGAGCCGGAGCCTGCTCCGCACGGTTCCCGCGGCCGACTAAGAAAAATCCTCCGCAGGGTAACCCTTACGGTCAACCCCCGCGCCGGACCCTCCGTTGCCGCCAGACATTGGGTCCTGTACCCATTTCCCTCTCCCGTGATCGCAGATCGTCGTCTCGAACCGTGCTCCGAGCGAGTCTTCGACGGTCAGCGCCTCCGTTCCTTCCTCGGCGTTGAAGGCCATTTGGGCTCGGAACCCAAACATGAATGGCCGTCCTAGAATCACGTCTCCGCACTCCACTGAGAGAAATGATAGAGGCTTACAGACCTTGGCGACTTCCACCTCTTCCGCCTCTACTACCCCGTCCACGCGACATTCCCCGCCATTTAACGCCCGAAGACCCATCGCACACTTCCTCCGCACCAGACCGAGCTCGTCCACTAACCTTGATGGGAGCAGGTTGACCATCGACCCGCTATCCACCATCGCCCACACCTTCCGCCCGGCGATGGTCATCGCGACATAAGCGAGCGGGACGGATACCGACTTCGACCGGCACGGCTTGGGATCCATTTCCTCCTCCGCCACGTTAACCCGCTGAACCGTCGTCGGCACCCGACCCTGACCGCAATCTTTCAAGGCCTGGACCATCTTGTCGACGACCGCGGGGGACACCGCCGCTAGCTCTCGTAGGGTCAGGGGTATTGGTGAGTCGTTCCCCATTACCCTCCGGACGATGTCCGCGGCCTTCTTCTTTCCCACGGGATTAGAGGACGGCCCGTCCGAAATCGGCACTCGCGCGACTGGCTTCGACGCCGTTGATCGCTCGTCGACATCCATCGCAATGCGCTCATTCGCCGCCAACGCCCTGACTTCGGCCTCCACTCTCGGAGCTACCCATGTTCCGGGCGCGGTGACAATCCCGAGCGAGACCCGAGCAGTCTCGGTCTTAGCCTTCGCTCTTTCCCGCACTTGCACCATTGGTGGCGGCTTGTCCTTAGTCAGATCCACCGATTCACCCGTCGGAAATATGTACGTCATCCCGGATGCGCGAACAAGTCCTTCGTCCATGTCCCGAGTGAGATCCTCACAAACTGACTTCCAGTGCCCTCTCACCCCGCAGTATGAACATCGCGGCAACCCGTACGATCCGGATGATCCGCTAGGAGGCTGGAACCCTTCCGTCATGTGAGGCGGCACCGCGCGTGGTTGAGAAGGAGCCGCCGGAATCGGTGCGGCTGCCGGAGCTGTAGGAGCCGGTGTCCGGTTGAGGAAAACCCTTATATCCCGCAGAATCTCCGTTATCTCCCCGACAGATGGTCCCGGAGGCTGCTGGGGGAGTCCGACATGAGAGGGCGTCGGCGGCCGCGCGGCCGAAGTTTGGTCGGGGGCCGGCGCCGAGATCGTGACCGATTTCTTGGAGGAAGACGGGTACGTTCGTGCCGTATCCGCGATGAGCTCGTCCAAATCGATTTTGCTTTCCGCGGCTTGACGGATAACCGAAAGATCGGGGAGAATCGCGACGCTCCCATCCAACGACCTCTTAACCAGGCCGTGGTCGTACAGGTATCGTTGCACCCTGGAACGAAGCTGGGGCGCGAGACCCCCCAGGAAAGCCCGCTTCATGGCACCCGTCTGACCCGCGACGACCTCGTTCTTTGCAAGGTACCCGTAGATTCGCTCGAACCTTGACATGTATTCCACTAATCCTTCGCGCGATCGCACCCCGCCCTTCTCGATCGCCTCCTCCGCAGCTCGATCGAAGTCGCTTTCCCGAAACCGAGGTTCACGCCTTCCCCACCTCGCCAACATCTCGCTTTTCAACTTCCCCCAGTCTTGCCTCTTGTATCCAACCATTTCTTCCACGTCCCGCAGCTTCTCCTCCTCAGTAATGAACAGCACGATAGTCCGAACCTTATCTGCGCCCGACGCGCCCTCCGAGTCCGCGATCCCTTCGAACCTAGAAAGGAACCGCTCGACATCCGAAGTACTGAACCGAAGATGGGGGAAATCCCTCGGCCTCAACCAAACGCGGCGAGGGGCCTCTACCGCCATCTCCGACGACCCTTCCGAGGGAGGAGCGAACCCGCTGACTCTAGGAGCATGAGCGGACGGTGGCGGAGGGGGTTGAACAGCAGAGACGGGAGTCGGGCGTGGAGGGTAGGGAAGGGGAGCATTGGGTCCCGGAGTGGTTGTCGGTAGCATTCTGCGTAATCTTCAAGAGACTGAGAACGGATTGAGATTTCCCGGCCAGACCCCCAGATGTGGAAACTTTCGGGGTTGATCCTCACGATGTTGTCCCTAGTTACGGGATCGATGGTTCTAGCGTCTGTAAGACCGAGAATGCTTCCTTTCCTTTACTCCGAGAGAGAGAGAGAGAGAATGAGATGTAGAGATGGATGGGAGAAAATGGAATAGTAGAATGCCGATCCCAGGATCCCCCTACAACCCGGAGTCGAGGGGAAGGGTGTTTGAACCCTCCCCCTCAACCCTAACCTAAGCACAAGCACAAAGACAGACTGACAACCATGAAGAAGGAAACCTAGACCCAGAACCCTAACCCATCCTTTAACCCATACCCATACCCTACCCCCGCCAGCTCGCCTGTCATTACGCGCATCCGGTTCGTCTTTTCGTGGCGCGGCCCTCCGCCGCGCGATACCCAAGATCCACCGCGCTTGCGCGCATCCACCCGACGCGCCGTCGCGAATTTCCCGTCCCGTGGCCGGCCCGCGCTTGCGCGCGGCTGCCACGCATATAGCCCCGCTGTCGCCCCGCTTCTTCCTTCCCCGACTAGCCGCTCCGAGAACCCGATCGGCCCGGCTCCATCCATGAGTCGGACATCCAAGCGGGTTGCGGCCCGCCTCCCTTAGTCAGGCCCGGCCCGCAGTCGCGTGCTCGATCCCGCCGCGCCTACTGCTGAGCCCGCAGCGGCTGCTGCTGAACCCGCAGCGGCTGCTGCTGAACCCGCAGCGGCTACTGCTGAACCCGCAGCGGCTACTGCTGAGAACCGGCGCACCCCAACTGCTGAGCCTAACCTACCAGATGCTGAGCGCGCAGGCCGCGACGCAGTCCCCGACCCGAGGCTATATAATGACACCACAGCGGGCCTGTGGAAATCTGGCCTCCCTGACTGGGGTGGGATCTTTTCTCATCCCTTCACCTCTCTGGTGTTTGTCTGCGGATGGGTGCGCGCGACAACACAGAGATCACCCACCCCTCACCCAAAGGCGGAAGGGGTGGGAAAAAAATTGAACCAGAATGCCCGCGGATGTTTTCAGGCGGTAGACAACACTTTTCAACCCCCACCCAAAGATGGAAGGGGGGTGCGAGTGGAAGTTGGCGGGATAGGAGCCAGGGGAGGATACCGTCAAGGATATCCCAATGGAGATGAGAGAGATGATGATTGGTTTGATGGAGTGAAAGGTATCAATGGATAGATTGAAATAGGTTGAGGGACAATGAAGTTGGGTGGATGGATGACAATTGAGCAAATTGGAGCAGATGAGCTGCTGCTCAAGCTGCTGAGGGTCAGATGCGAGGGGGATTGACTGAGGTGGAGTGTTGAGAGACCAAGGGGCAAAGCTGAATCCAAGAGAGATTGAAGCCTCAAGGGATTGGTCACCACACAAGAGGCATAGTGAGGAGGAGGAGGGCAGATTGACAGCAGAGGGGGATGGCTCTATCAAAGTGACTGGCAGAGAAGCCAAGCCAAGGGAGGAATGACCATGATCCATGAGTTCACACTGGGATTTTTTCAACCAGACAAGAGCCTGGCGGAAGGGGGGACAATGTGGGGGGGAGAAGAGACCGCGGGGGTTGAAGATTTTGAAGCTTTCATCATCATTGGAGGTGATCTGAGCACCAGTAGGATCATCAACAGTTTTGGGAAAAAAGAGCTGATGGAGACCAGGAGAGTTGAGGGTTGGACCAAAGGAGGAGAGTTGGAGAGTCATTGGGTGGGCTGAGCAATGGGCTGGATGGGAATGAAGCAGATGAGGCTGGATGGGAAAGGATGATGGGGGCGCGGAGCAAGATTGGGACGAGTGGGTCTTGGCCCGCGCATTTGGCCAAAAGGAAGGGGGAAACAAAGAGAGAAGGAATGAAATGGGATGACTAGGTGATGAGACCAAGAGAGGCCTTTCCTAGACCACTGGGACAGAGGAATGCTTGGCAGGATGAGGAAATTGGAGGAGTGATACTGATACAAAAAAAATTCCGATTTTTTTTTTTCAGAATGACACCTAAATAAAAAAATTGTAAAAAAAATTTTGAATTTTCTGCATCTGATCCAGGGTGTCCAGATTTGGTCACCACATCTCTCCCCAACTTACAGACTGTCCCTAGTCTGCATCTGAGCTTGATGTCATAAAAAAAAGAAAGGAAAGATGATTGAACACAAGAAATGGCCATTTGATCTTGAGGGTGATTGAAAAGAATATCTTGATCCATCCAAAGAAAATTCTAGAGTTGACTGAGATAAAATGAACAAGGCGTCCCAGGTGCTCACGTATGTGGCATACAGTAGAGTTTCACAACAAAACTTAGCAGATGGCCCTGGTGGTGCACAATTGGGAGGACTTACTTCTACCCCAATTTGCCCCCACTGAAGCCCATATTCTTCCATGCCAAAGCCACCAAAAATAGGATTGAGATTGGGATCTTGTTTAGACTAATTGCAGAGATTTGAGCCGGAACTGAGAGAGGATTGATTAGGAATAAGAGTACAAGGAAAAGAAGAAACAACAGATGAAGAAGAAATATTTTTGGATTTTTCCATTTTGATTTGTTTTTTATTTTTGATATTTTTGAGATCAGAAGAAAATGTTGAAAAGAAAGAGAAATAAGCCTCTGGGATGAGAGTTGACCCTTGAGTTGAAGTTTGAGGCTGAAAAGGACTAAAACTATTAGTAGGATCAACTACTCCCATAAAAAATGAGAAGAACTAGAATTATCCTTCTGTTTTCCCTTTAGAGATAACTTAAGAAAATGACCAGGGAAATCTCTTTCCCAGCAAACAGAATCCAAAGAACAAAGAGGAACCTCAATTTTTCTACCATCAGAATCAGGGAGGAGGATTCTCTCCCCAAATTGATTGGAAAACATAAGAGTTGCTCCAAAATCAATTAAGAAAGGTTGACCCAAGATCATAGGTCCATCCAAGCATGTGATCAAGAAATGACAAGTTCCAACAATGTTTTGGCCAATCCGGTGTAAGACTCCAAACAGTGCTAGGCCCTGGCAGTTCTGTGGAGGGGAAAGGTGCTGTTGAGGCTGCCCTCCTGAGTGTTACAAAAATATTTAAATGTAACCAAGATCAAGGTCCAGAACCTGGTAAATGAGGAATCAAGGAGTAGAGGATAAAGATGATAATAGTTTGGTAGCAATGGAACAGCACTATCTGAGACAAGATTATGCAGGGAAAAACTTGAACAAAAGAAGTTAAAGTCTGCTGATAGTTCAAAGAACAAAAGCTGTTGTATGTAAACAATGCACACAAGCTAATAACTCTGGTCATCAGAAGAAGATTGGGGATGATCAACTCAAACCCAAGCAACCTCCAGGTTCTCAATGAACCTGCCCAACTCTCCGCAATCAAGCACTTGAAGGGTACCAGATAACTGAGGGTGGCTGTACAAGACAAAGCACAATTTTTAAGAAGCTCTAAAGCAAACAGTAAATGATTTGAAGCAAGGATAACCTCAACACTTCTCAAGGGGCTCAAGAGTAGGCTGGCAGAATGCAACTCCAAAGAAGATAAGGGGAGGTATAACACTCCAGGTCTTAAGCTTAATGAGACCTCTTTAATCAATCGTGATTGGCTCCAGAAAGATGATCAAGGATCAGGACCATTATGACCAGAGAAAGGGATCAAGGAGTGGAATAACACACTCAAAAATTCCAACAGTAAGAATTTTTATTCAACCAGCAAGGCTATTGGTTGGTGATAAGGATCAAGGATCAAGGGTTGAGTATGGAGGCTCAAGGATCAAGGGTGTGATGATCTCATGCTGCATGATTCCATGCTGGATCCAAAAGGCAGGGGAGAGCCCCTCCTTATATGGGCAGGAGGCCCTGTTAGACTATGTACAACGGATTCTACAAATAGCGCGGAAAAAGAAAGAAAATCAAGTTATCGCTTGCATCCATCCGTGGATGGGCGCACGCAACAATACCGGAATCACCCACCCCTCATCTGAAGGTGGACGGTGTGGTGTCATTATATAGCCTCGGGTTGGGGACTGCGTCGTGGCCTGCGCGCTCAGTATCTGGTAGGTTAGGCTCAGCAGTGGGGGTGCGCCGGTCCTCAGCAGTAGCCGCTGCGGGCTCAGCAGTGGGCGCGGCAGGATCGAGCACGCGACTGCGGGCCGGGTCTGACTAAGGGAGGCGGGCCGCGACCCGCTTGGATGTCCGACTCACGGATGGAGCTGGGCCGACCAGGTTCTCGGAACGGCTAGTCGGGGGGAAAAAGCGGGGCGACAGCGGGGCTATATGCGTGGGCAGCCGCGCGCAAGCGCGGGCCGGCCACGGGACGGGAAATCCACGACGGCGCGTCGGGTGGATGCGCGCAAGCGCGGAGAACTTTGGGTATCGTGCGGCGGAGGGCCGCGCCACAAAAAGACAAACCGGATGCACGTAATGACAGGCAAGCTGGCGGGGATAGGGTACGGGTATGGGTTGGGGGATGGGTCAGGGTTCTGGGTCTAGGGTTCCTTCTTCATGGTTGCCAGTCTGTCTTTGTGCTTGTACTTAGGTTAGGGTTGAGGGGGAGGGCTCAAACACCTTTCCCCTCGACTCCGGGTTGTAGGGGAGGATTGATATATCCATCATATCTCTATCTTTTTCTCTCTCTCTCTCTCTCTCTCTCTCACTCTCTCTCTCAGAGACAAGGAAAGGAAGCATTCTCGGTCTTACAGACGCTAGAACCATCAATCTCGTAACTAGGGGACAACTTTGTGAGGGATAACCTCTAAAGTTTCCACATCTGGGGGTCTGGCCGGGAACTTTCGATCCGTTCTCAGTCTCTTGAAGATTACGCAGAATGCTACCAACAACCGCTCCGGGATCCAATGCGCCCCTTCCCTACCCTCCACGCCCGACTCCCGTCTCTGCTGCTCAACCCCCTCCGCCGCCGTCCGCTCATGCTCCTAGAGTTAGCAGGTTTGCTCCTCCCTCGGAAGGGTCGTCGGACATGGCGGCAGAGGCCCCTCGCCGCGTTTGGTTGAGGCCGAGGGATTTCCCTCATCTTTGGTTCAGTACCTCGGATGTCGAGCGGTTCTTTTCTAGGTTCGAAGGGATCGCGGACTCGGAGGGCGCGTCGGGCGCGGATAAGGTTCGGACTATTGTGCTGTTCATTACCGAGGAGGAGAAGCTGCGGGACGTGGAAGAAATGGTTGGATACGAGAGGCAAGACTGGGGGAAGTTGAAAAGCGAGATGTTGGCGAGGTGGGGAAAGCGTGAACCCCGGTTTTGGGAAAGCGACTTTGATCGAGCTGCGGAGGAGGCAATTGAGAATGGCGGGGTGCGATCGCGCAAAGGATTAGTGGAATATATGTCAAGGTTTGAGCGAATCTACGGGTACCTTGCAAAGAACAAGGTTGTCGCGGGTCAGACGGGTGCCATGAAGCGGGCGTTTCTGGGGGGTCTCGCGCCCCAGCTCCGTTCCAGAGTGCAACAATACCTGTACGACCACGGCCTGGTTAAGAGGTTGCTGGATGGGAGCGTCGCAATTCTCCCCAATCTTTTGGTTATCCGTCAAGCCGTGGAAAGCGAAATTGATTTGGACAAGCTCATCGTGGATACGGCACGAACGTACCCGTCTTCCTCCAAGAAATCGGTCACAATCTCGGCGCCGGCCCCCAACCAAACTTTGGCCGCGCGGCCGCCGATGCCCTCTCATGCCGGACTTTCCCAGCAGCCTCCGGGACCATCAGTCGGGGAGATAACGGAGATTCTGCGGGACATAAGGGTTTTCCTCAACCGGACACCGGCTCCTACAGCTCCGGCAGCCGCACCGTTTCCGGCGGCTCCTTCTCAACCGCGCGCGGTGCCGCCTCACATGGCGGAGGGGTTCCAGCCCCCTAGCGGATCATCTGGATCGTACGGGTCGCCGCGATGTTCATATTGTGGGGAGAGAGGGCACTGGAAGTCAGTTTGTGAGGATCTCACTCGGGACATGGACGAAGGGCTTGTTTGCGCATCCGGGATGACGTACATATTTCCAACGGGTGAATCGGTGGACCTGACCAAGGACAAGCCGCCACCAATGGTGCAAGTGCAGGAAAGAGCAAAGGCTAAGACCAAGACTGCTCGGGTCTCGCTTGGGATTGTCACCGCGCCCGGAACCTGGGTAGCGCCGAGAGTGGAGGCTGAAGTCAGGGCATTGGCGGCAAATGAGCGTATTGCAATGGATGTCGACGAGCGACCAACGGCCTCGAAGCCAGTCGCGCGAGTACTGATTTCGGACGGGCCGTCCTCTAATTCCGCGGGAAAGAAGAAGGCCGCGGACATTGTCCGAAGGGTAATGGGGAACGACTCACCAATACCCCTGACCCTACAAGAGCTAGCGGCGGTGTCCCCCGTGGTCGTCGACGAGATGGTCCAGGCCTTGAAAGATTGCAGTCAGGGTCGGGTGCCGACAACGGTTCAGCGGGTTAACGTGGCGGAGGAGGAAATGGATCCCGAGCTGTGCTGGTCAAAGTCGGTATCCGTCCCGCTTGCTTATGTCACAATGACCATCGCCGGGCGGAAGGTGTGGGCGATGGTGGATAGCGGGTCAATGGTCAACCTGCTCCCATCAAGGTTGGTGGACGAGCTTGGTCTGGTGCAGAGGAAGTGTGCGATGGGCCTTCGGGCGTTAAATGGCTGGGAATGCCGCGTGGATGGAGTAGTAGAGGCAGAGGAGGTGGAAGTTGCCAAGGTCTGTAAGCCTCTGTCATTTCTCTCAGTGGAATGCGGAGACATGATTCTAGGACGGCCATTCATGTTTGGGTTCCAAGCCCAAATGGCCTTCAACGCCAAGGAAGGAATGGAGGCGCTGACCGTCGAAGACTCGCTCGGAGCATGGTTCGAGACAACAATCTGCGATCACGGGAGAGGGAAATGGGTACAGGACCCAATGTCTGGCGGCAACAAAGAGTCCGGCGCGGGGGTTGACCGTAAGGGTTACCCTGCGGAGGATTTTTCCTAGTCGGCCGCGGGAACCGTGCGGAGCAGGCTCCGGCTCAGCACGGGCGGCCAACAGGTGAGGAGCCAGCGGGGGAGGGCGCGCGTGGGGCGCAGGTTCCAGAAGTAAGTCCCATTCCTCAGTATGCATCGCCGGAAGGCGCTACGCTTCGAAAACCCTATCATCGTGCCACAGTTGTGAGCAAAGGCGAAAGCCCAGGTCTGGTTATTACTAGGACTTACAACAGCGATGATCGGGTCTGGATGGCGCGGTGTAACGCGGGCAAGTACAAACCGGTAGCGCGGAAAGTCCGGCCGCGGAACAAGCCAATGCCTCAGGGGCTCAACGGACCCTTACGACCGATCGCGTGGTCCCGCGACCCGTGGGAGACGCCCCTTAGGAAGAATGGATGGGTAACGCGGTCGGCGCGAATCACGGACGAGCGGGTGGACGCCCTTAACTTCGGACCAACGGGATGGCTGAGTGCGGAGGAGATGGATCTACTGGTGTCGGTATTGGTGATGAGGGAGAAGGCGCTTGCTTTTGGACCGGACGAGCGCGGGTTGTTGAGAGGTGAGATCGGGGAACCTTACGTTATTCCCACTGTTCCTCACGAACCGTGGCAAATCAAGCCGATTCCGATCCCCCGTACCGTTTGGGAGCCCTTTCTGGAGCTGGTACGGGAGCGCATGAGGACGGGGCTTTACAAGCAATCCACGTCAAGCTACTCGAGTCCTATCTTCGCGGTTGTTAAGCAGGACAGGAAGTCGCTAAGGATTGTTCACAACCTTCAGAGGCTAAATTCGTTCACTATTCGCGACGCGGGGCTTCCCCCGCGCGTGGAAGAATTTCTGGAGTCGATGGCCGGGCGCGCTTGCTACGGGCTGGTGGACGTGATGGGGGGATATGACCAGCAAGAACCCCACCCTGACTCGCGGCCACTGACGGCGTTTGAAACTGGGCTAGGGAGGATGCAGCTGACGCGGCTACCGCAAGGCGCGACCAACTCAGTGGCGGTATACCAAGCCCAAATGACCTGGATACTACGCGACGACCTTCCAGAAGGCGTGCAGATCTTCATCGACGATGCTGGCATTAAAGGCCCCAGAACGGACTACGAGGGCGCAGTCCTAGAGGATGCACCCGCAATCCGGCAATTCGTCTGGGAATACGCGGAGACTCTGGAACGAGTCCTCTTCCGAATTGAGGAGGCAGGCCTTACTGTGTCAGGGAAAAAGTTGGCGGTCTGCGTTCCGGCGCTCGAAGTACTGGGGCATGTCGTGGCCTACGACGGGAGGCAAATAGGGGAGAAGAAGCGCAATAAGGTTCTTGAATGGCCGACCCCTCGGACAGTGTGGCACGTCCTGCAGTTTCTGGGGTTATGCAGCTACGTCCGCATGTTCATCAAGCGGTTCGCGGAAGTAGCAAGCCCAATGCGGGCATTGACGCGTAAGGGGGCGGAGTGGAAGTGGACCGAGGGATGTGATGCCGCTTTTGCGAAGCTCAAGGAAATCGTGGGGCGCGACATTGTCCTTCGGGACCTCGATTACGACGCCGGAGGGATACGCCTGGCGGTTGACTCTAGTGAGTTTGGCGCCGGGGGGGTCTTGACACAGGAGGAGGACGGAAAAGATAGGTCGGTGCTCTACGAATTGGTCACCTTTACCGCGACAGAGAGTCGGTATTCGCAGCCGAAGCTGGAGCTGTGCGGTGTCACCAAGATCGTACGGCGGTTGCAGCACCTTTTGTGGGGCGTTCACTTCGAGCTCCTGGTTGACGCGGAGGCCTTGGCACGAATGATTAACTCACCAACGCTGCCAAACGCGCCCATGACCAGGTGGGTAGCGTTTCTCCAGTTATTCTCCTTTAACGTGGTGCACATCCCAGGAAAGGCGTTCACAATGCCGGACGCGCTGTTGCGGTACCCGCGGGACGACCCATACGAGGGGGCGGAACCCTTGGACGTGGAAGCTCCGGTCGTTCGGGTAGGAAAGACGGAGGCGGCGGTTTGTCTTCCGTTGCGTCAGTCGGGACGTTACGCGGTCTTGTGCTCTTATTTGCAGGATCTCCGGTTCCCCGAGGGCACAACGGAAACGATCGCCCAATGGGTGAGGCGAAACGTTCTGAACTTCTTCTTACAGGACGGTCAGTTATGGCGGCGGAGCGGTTCCGTGCCTCTTGTTGTAGCGACTTCTAGGGCCAACCAGGAGGTGATTCTAGGAAGTCTGCACAACGACCTTGGTCATCGGGGTGAGGTCGAGACGCGGAGGAGGGTGAAAGCAAGGTTTTGGTGGCCGGGGGTCGTTCGCGCGGTGCGCGACTGGGTGAAGTCGTGCGAGGCCTGCCAACGGCGAAGCTCAAGGCTGCCCAAGGAGGTTGGCCGCCCCACGGGCAAGGACGCGCTGTTCGGGCGCGTTTTGCTGGAAGTGGTCCACATCAAGGCGGGTAAGTTTGCGTATTTGCTGGTTGCGCGCGACGATCTGTCTGGGTGGGTGGAAGCGAGGCCCCTAGCAAAGCTATTGGTGGAAAAGGTGGCTCAGTTTCTGGAAGAAGACTGGTTCGCGCGCTACGGGTCGCTTTGCTTGGTCACCGTCGACGGAGGGGCGGAGTTTTGGGGACGCCTGATGACGCTGGTGCAGAGTTGTGGAGCGAAATTTGGCCGCGTGACGGAATACTACCCGGAGGGCGCGGGGATGATCAAGCGGGGGCATCAGCCAATCAAGGATGCCCTGGTGAAAATGTGCGGTGAGGAAGCCAAAAGGTGGCAGGCGGCACTCCCCGCGGTCCTTTTTGCCAATCGGATCTCCGTGAAGCGCTCGAAGGGGTATTCGCCTTACGAGTTACTCTACGGGCAGCAGCCCGTGCTTCCCGTGGACATCGAGCTGAACACGTTTTTGGGCGTGGATTGGTGGAAGGTTAAGACGTCCGCGGATCTGATCGAGGCGCGGGCTGAACAGCTCCTTAGGCGTGAGGAGACCTTGGGAAAGGCCGCGGAGCGGTTGAAGAAAACCCGGACGGCGTCAGTCCGCTATTGGGACGAGCGCTGTTCCCATCGGCTCCGGGATCCGCTGCGGAAGGGGGACCTGGTCCTGCTGTATAATCGGAGTCTGGAATCCCAGTGGGGCCGGCTTTTCGCCAACCGGTGGAACGGGCCGTACCGCGTGGCCTCTAAGTTCTTGGGCGGCAGCTACGGGCTTGAGTAATTGGACGGGACGCCGCTTAAGCGGAAGGCCGCGGCTTTGCACGTGAAACGCTTCTTCGCGCGCGGTTCCACTTCCTTTGACGAGACGGCGAGCGATGATTTGGGGCCCGGGGGCGAAGCGGTCCCAGAGTCAGACGACGGGGCGGATCGTTTGGATAGCGAAGTAGCGGCGCGCAACGCGCGACCCCGGAGAAGTAGGAGGTTGCAGACGGCTGGGGACAGCTTTCAAGCTGGGGGGGGCGCTAGGTGGTTAAGCTTTATTTGGTGAGGGAGGTGTTCTAGCCGGTTCACAGCCGGGACAACTAGACACCCCAGAATGTTTGTTTCCTTATGTTTTGGTTTGAGCTTGGCTTTGGATTGGTACTGGCTATGGTTTATTTATTGCAGGTACGTTGGCGCGGCGTGGCTTCGGGCCCGCAAACGCAAGGACGAGCCCCGCGCACGGATGGCGGGACAAAGAGCTCTGCAAAAAAAAAAAAAAAAAAAAAAAAAAAAAAAAAAAACATATATATATATAATAATAAAATAAAATAATAAATATAGGATATTTTCTTTCTCTTCTTTGGATTTGGGCTGTTTTCTTTCCTTTTTTTTGTCTGTTTCTCTCCTGTTTCTTTCTTCAACGGACGGGCGCGACGGTCAGGGATGGTATGGACGCGGATTAAAGCTTAGCTTGGTAAGGGGGTGCTCTAGCCGGTTCACAGCCGGAACAACTAGACACCCCAGAATGTTTGTTCCCATCGCTTCTCCCTTATACTCCCGGTTGTGAGCGCGCGCTGTCGGCGCGGTGTTTGTTTTGTTTTGTAGTACGGGTACGGGGAACTGTGTGGCAGTCCGTCTGGGGCGGTCCAGGTACCTCTTTCCCTTGGAATAACTGGTCACTTACGGTTTCTCACGGAGGGAGCGCGCGGACGTGGATCTCAACCTCAACCTCACTCACACTCACTTCTCATGCGGACGCGGATCTTGGTCTTTCACTCACTTTCAACCCGGACGCGCGGATGCGGCCCTTTCTTTTCCTCGCGCAGCAATATGTATTTCTCCAAAGAACGCGGTACAACAATAGGACAAGAAAAGTAGGTGGGAAAGGAGAGAAGGAAGGGGGTGGGGGCGTATAAGCCATTCGCATCATTTCCTCCATGTCCGCCCTTGATGATGCCAGTAGGGCCCGGTAAGACGCCAAGAACTCGCGCCGGGATTCGGAGGATTGGGCTCCGGGGGTCGCCAGGAAGTTGCGGAGCATTGCGGTCGACCGTTCCGCGAAAGCCTTGAAGCCAGCCGCTGGGAGTGCCATCACGACCGGGATCTCCGGGATCTCGGGGGAGTTGAGGGAAGGCGGTTCCGGTGCTGGGACGGGGCTTGATCTGAACGAGCGAGGAGGTGATGAGGGGGTCCCCGGGGCATCGCGCGGAGGGCTTGGTCCATCTGGGGGCGATGACGGAACGATGATTGGGGACGGCGGAGGAGGGACCTCGGGGGTAGTGGGCCTCCTATCCGAGACCACTGGTGACGCGGGCGGCGGTGGAGTACCTTGTGGAGCCGGGGCGGAAGGAGCCGGTGTAGGTGCCGGAGGGGGAACCGGGGCTGCAGCAGCGCGACGCCGGAGAATCTCATCGAGTCGCGGGTCCCTTGCGCCTTCCCTCATCTAAACGCGGTCCAACCAGAATTGTAGGGCCCTCCAATAGTCGTCAACGGACAAGAAATCCTCCTTCCGCGGTGGTCCCGCGCGGCGAAGGGGGGAAGCCAAGTTGCGACCCTCGCTCGGCGGAGGGCTTGGGGAAGGGGAGCCCGGCGGAGTCCACAAGTCCTCCGAGATGGTGTTGTCGTCCGAAACCACGAACGGGTTGGGACAAGCCCTTTTGCGCGGCCTGGGGCGGGAGCCAAAGTTGGGGGGAGCTTGGGGCATGCCATCGCTAAGCGAGCAGCGGCGATGGCCGCGACGGCAAGCAACACAGGCGCGTCGACCAGGAGAAATCGAGCACGCATGCCCGTTCCGGGCGCAGAATTCGCAGGGGAGCATGACGGCGATGAGCGTGGGAGGGGAGTCGGTGGAGTGTGAGAAGAGGAGTGGGTAGGGAGGAGCGGGGTGCGGGTAGTCGAGGTGGCGATGGGAAGGGACCTCTGGGGACAGAACTCAAGTTGGGGGGGGGATGTGGTGTCATTATATAGCCTCGGGTCGGGGACTGCGTTGCGGCCTGCGCGCTCAGCATCTGGTAGGTTAGGCTCAGCAGTGGGGGTGCGCCGGTCCTCAGCAGTAGCCGCTGCGGGTTCAGCAGTAGCCGCTGCGGGCTCAGCAGTGGGCGCGGCGGGATCAAGCACGCGACTGCGGGCCGGGTCTGACTAAGGGAGGCGGGCCGCGACCTGCTTGGATGTCCGACTCACAGATGGAGCTGGGACGACCAGGTTCTCGGAACGGCTAGTCGGGGGGGGAAAAAGCGGGGCGACAGCGGGGCTATATGCGTGGGCAGCCGTGCGCAAGCGCGGGCCGGCCACGGGACGGGAAATCCACAACGGCGCGTCGGGTGGATGCGTGCAAGCGCGGCGAACTTTGGGTATCGCGCGGCGGAGGGCCGCGCCACGAAAAGACAAACCGGATGCGCGTAATGACAGGCGAGCTGGCGGGGATAGGGTACTGGTATGGGTTGGGGGGTGGGTCAGGGTTCTGGGTCTAGGGTTCCTTCTTCATGGTTGCCAGTCTGTCTTTGTGCTTGTACTTAGGTTAGGGTTGAGGGGGAGGGCTCAAACACCTTTCCCCTCGACTCCGGGTTGTAGGGGAGGATCGATATATCCATCATATCTCTATCTTTCTCTCTCTCTCTCTCTCTCTCACTCTCTCTCTCGGAGAAAAGGAAAGGAAGCATTCTTGGTCTTACAGACACTAGAACCATTGATCTCGTAACTAGGGGACAACTTCGTGAGGGATAACCTCTAAAGTTTCCACAACGGGGTGGGAACGGAAAATGAACCAAACCACTGCGGATGTCCGCGGGCGGTAGTTGACACTCTCCACCCCTTGTTGTGGAAAGAATAAAGGTTTTCCCCCTATAATTGTCCCAAGGTTTGGAAGTTAACGGTTCCCTGCATCTGAAAGGAGATGAGGATGCCCAAAGTTGCACTTAAATGAGAAATAGAAATAAGGAGATAAAAAGATAAAGAAAAATAGAGAGAGAGTGAAATCGCCAATCCTTCAATCCTAAGAACTTTCCACCTGGATGTGTATCCGGTATGAGTTCCTTTAATCTCTTGGTGAGATGATTGATCCAATCCAATGATATGATGGTCTGATTCCATGCCCCCCCCTCCTAACCCGGAGTTGAGAGTGAGGATAAGTCCTCCCTCTCAACCCTAACCTAAGTACAAGCGCAAATAACAGTATGACAAAGAAACAGAAAACAATCCCAAAACAGAAACCCCAGCCTCCTCTCCCCACCTCCGTAACAAACTTTCCCCAACGTCCGTACGCCCTTCTGTCCATCCGGTTTGTCCTTCTCATGACGCGGTCCTTGCACTGGGCCCTACTCGGGGCCCCCAGCGCCTGTCCGTATCCGTTTGTCCGCGCCCGTCGTGGATGTCCGGTATTATCCGGCGTGATCCGCGCGCTTGCATGCGCTCCATCCGTTCCTTTATAGCCCGGGGATTGCTCCGCTCCTACGTATCCAAACTGGCGCGCCCGCAAACCTAGTCAAGCGCACTACCTTCCGAATCCAATCTCCGGCGCGGATTGCCGCCCATGCTGCATTCAATGCTGAGCCCAACCCGTCCACTAGGTGCGGAGCCAAACAGCGGCTGCTGCCGCTGCTGAGCACTCCACATACCCTAATGCTGAGCCCGCTTGCCTCCAATGCTGAGCGCGCAGCCGCAAAGCAGTTCCCGATCTGTGTCTATAAATTGACACCACATCCCCCCCAACTTGAGTTCTGTCCCCAGAAGTCTTCCATTGCTTCACCACACTACCACCACCGCTACTTCAACTACCACCCCCACCACTCCCACTACCACCTTCCCCCATCCTCCTTCCTCACCTCCCCCTGCGCCACCTGCCCCTGGTTGTCTGTCTCCCAAGGTCCCAGAGATTCCAATTGGCCGCATGCTACCCAAGGTTTGATTCAATTGGTTTTCAGACGACTCGGTCAAGCTACTTTGTGGCTTCCTCTTGATCCCAAGGTCTCACGGAACGGATTCCCGGCGCAAAGCATTGGCGCCATTCCGGGCGCTCCTGGCAGACGCAAGGAATGGAATGGTCCGGGCAATGGAGGCGGATTAGGCGGGGCCCCTCTTTCCTTTCCTTCACGCTCTTGTTGTACCTTTTCTTCTCATCATTCCCCGCTTGAAATCAATTACCCATTGCGCGTACCACTTCCAAGTGAGCCAGTGAGCGGCCTAAGTAAAATTAAGAGACCCTGCAAGTAAAAATTGAGAAAAATCTAAGTTGAGAAAAGAGAGGGCGGAGCCGGAGTAGGTCTGCGCGCAAGATACGCGCAGTCCGCAAAGTTGCCTTCCGGTGCTCCGCAAAGGTACCTGGACCGCCCCAGACGGACTGCCACACAGTTCCCCCTACCCCTCCTGTAACAAACACAACAACCAAACACCAGTGCGTGCCACCGTAAGGGAAGAGAGAGAGAGAGAGTAAGAGAACGGACATTCTGGGGTGCCTAGTTGTCCCGGCTGTGAACCAGCTAGAGCACCCCCTCACCAAATCAAGCTTATTCCCATACCAACCACCCATCCTCAAGATATCCTGAGAGAAAAGAAAAAGAGAAAAAGAAACCAACAGAGAAGAAAAATAGAAAAGAACACATATTTTTTTTTTGCGCGACACCCGTAGACCGCCCGCAAATTGCTCTTTGTCCCTCTTCCCCCATCTGCGGGATTGTCCTTGCGTCCCGGTTCCGCGGGGCTTGTCCTCGCGTTCATGGACCCGGCTTTGTGCTGCGTCCGCATTTCCTGCAAAAACCCCAAGCCAGCAAAGACCCCACAATCCAGATAAGAAAGAAACATAGAGAAACAAACATTCTGGGGTGTCTAGTTGTTCCGGCTGTGAACCAGCTAGAGCACCCCCTCACCAAATCAAAACTTATCCCCTACCCCCACCACCTCCCCCCCCAACTTGGCCACTGTCCCCAGCTGGTTGCAACTGCCTACTCCATTGCAACGGCACGTTTTCCGCTTCTCCGCCCAAAGACAAATCCCCGGATCACGTTCCTACACCATCTCCGCGCTCCACACTCCCCTCATCTGATCCGTCACCCCCTTCCGCTGTCTTGTAAAACGAGGTAGATCCTTGCGCAAAGAAGCGCTTGACATGCAAAGCTGCCGCCTTTTGTTTCAGAGGAGTATGGTCTAATTCCTCCAACTGATAGCTGACCCCCTCAAACTTGGACGAAACGCAGAAGGGCTTTTCCACCAGTTAGCAAACAACTTCCCCCACTGAGACTCCAGACTCTGATTGTACAGGAGGACCAAATCCCCCTTCCGCAAGGCATCCCGGAGACAATGCAAGCAGCGCTCGTCCCAATAGCGCACCGATGCCGTCCAAGTCTTCTTCAGCCGGTCCGCGGGCTTGGCAAGCATCCCGTCCCATTGAAGGAGCTTTTTGGCGCAAGCCTCAAGCAATTTGGCGGAGATCTTCACCTTCCACCAGTCAACCCCCAGGAACTTCTTCAACTCAATGTCCACCGGAAGCACAGGGCGCTGCCCGAAAAGTAACTTGTACGGTGTAGAGACTCCAAGGGATAATGGGATTATTTAGCAAATTGCTTGCTGGCAGTCACTAGAAGGGGAATTTAGTTTACTACTTATCTTGAAGAGATAGAGGTAACCTAAGATGGTTTTGAATTGCCTGCCCTTCTGAAATATAATAAGTCTGCACAATATTTTTTTTTAATTAATGGCTGGTTTTCTTTGAGACTTAAAATAGGTCTCTTATCAGACCTAGATTAATTATTAATAGAGATTTTTAGGAATTGCAAGACTATTCCAGGTTGGATTTGATTATTGGCAAGCTTCCACCAATTAATAATCAAGAATTTTCGACTTTTCTGACTATTTTTTCCAAGTTCCAATCAAAGGACTAAGGGTTGACTAAAAGGTGTTTAACCAGTTGGAGGACCCAAGAATGGGCTTGCCCACAGGGATCTGGGCGAAAAAAAGCTTGGTTGGTTGTTCTGTTGTGCTCTTTCTCTTTTATGAATTTACTAATCAAAAATAAGGGGTTTTCCCTCTTAAAAAAAATAGGTGCTGAATAACAGGCCTTTTCTCAAGAAACCTACTTCAAGAACACCTGGATTTGGGTCAAATGGTCAATGATAATTTCGTGATTGATCCTTTTGTTCCTTTTCACTTGATTCTGGTTCACTTATAACTGGGTACTAGGTAAGTAACTGGTCAGGCAGAGGCCATAATTCACACCCCGGGCAGAAGCCATGCTAGACAACTTGGATAGGGCAAAAGAGGCCCCTTAAATAGACAAATACTTCCTCAGGGGATGCTCAGGGCTCCCCTGAGTGCGTTTCTGAGCCTCTCTCTGCACTGTTGAAGCACAGGAGGGTACAGTTACATGAGGGAATAATGCTGGTGAGAAAACATGTGAAACAAGCCAAGAGATAGCTGTATTTTTCAGTATAAATTTTGATAGACAGGCAAAAGTATGAGGAACCGGCTAATATTGGTGAGTTATGGACGCTTCTGGGAGCTTATTTTGTATAAAAAATGATGCAGAAGTTCCCTGCAGCTTGAGTGAATTTTGCTGGTTGGGAAAAGCATGAAACATGCTTGGCAGCTGCAAGCCGTCTTTGGTAACTGATGTTGTATAACTTGTATTGTTTAATTGGTGTAACACTGCTTTGTTGGGTGTTTCTCAGGACGCTTCTGAGGCCTTATCATGTATAAAATGTTGCAGGAACTGACTGCATGCTTTTTCAATGGAATTAGCTGTAGAGATATGAGGTATTTTGTTTTACCACATCCTCCCTTGGGTGACTTGAGAGTGTGGCTTGCAGGTGTTTTATGGTTGATATGGTGGCAAACTGAGTGTCAGAGCGCTTCAGAGGACGGTTCAGAGGCCTTATCTGCTTGTGGAAGTTCCAGAAAGGTCATGTGTACTGAGGTTTTATTGCTGGTTGGTGTGAATTGAGATGTACTTGGCTGCATGAGCCCCTACTTCTGTTGGTGCATGTATGAGTCTTGTATGGTTGGATTGGTGGCAAACTGAGTGTCAGAGTGCTTCAGAGGACGGTTCAGAGGCCTTATCTGGTGGTGAAAGTTCCAGAAAGGTCATGTGTACTGAGGTGTTATTGCTGGTTGGTGAGAATTGAGACATACTTGGCTGCATGAGCCCCTACTTCTGTTGGTGCATGTGTGTGTGCTGTATGGTTGGAATGGTGGCAAACTGAGTATCAGAGTGCTTGAGAGGACGCTTCAGAGGGCTTATCTGGTGGTGAAAGTTCCATAAAAGTCATGTGTACTGAGTTGTTATTGCTGGTTGGTGAGAATTGAGATATACTTGGCTGCATGAGCCCCTACTTCTGTTGGTGCATGTATGTGTGATGTATGGTTGGAATGGTGGCAAACTGAGTATCAGAGTGCTTGAGAGGACGCTTCAGAGGGCTTATCTGGTGATGAAAGTTCCAGAAAAGTCATGTGTACTGAGTTGTTATTGCTGGTTGGTGAGAATTGAGATATACTTGGCTGCATGAGCCCCTACTTCTGTTGGTGCATGTATGTGTGATGTATGGTTGGAATGGTGGCAAACTGAGTATCAGAGTGCTTGAGAGGACGCTTCAGAGGGCTTATCTGGTGGTGAAATTTCCAGAAAAGTCATGTGTACTGAGTTGTTATTGCTGGTTGGTGAGAATTAAGAGATGCTTGGCTGCATGAGCCCCTGCTTCTGTTGGTGCATGTGTGTGTGTTGTATGGTTGGAATGGTGGAAAAATGAGTATCATAGTGCTTGAGAGGACGCTTCTGAGGGCTTATCTGGTGGTGAAAGCTCCAGAAAAGTAGTTTAACTTGCTTTCATAGTACTGGTTGTAGTGTAACATTGGTATTGATATGGTATAAGTCCTGCTGGTATGGGGTATGTTGTTTTGTTGTGTGGTTATTTTGAGAAAAATCTTTTGATTATATATTAAATTAAGACTTTCCATTAATCCATGTGACATAATCCAGTCTGTGACAGGTGTTGGGTTGTTTTTGTGACAGGTGTTGATATGGTTGAAGGGTTTTATCTGGTGATTGATTTGGGTTTTCAGGTTGGTTTGAGTTTAGAGCATACTTTATGAGGGGTTTGGAATTTATTTAGTATTTTCTTGACTTTAATTTGATATAAGAATAATAATTAATAAGACAAAACGAGTCTGATGGCTATAGGACAGGTTTGGTTTACCACAACAGCGAGTAGCCTGTCGACCGCTTCACCAAAATCCAATCCGCAAACAGAACCATTGGAAGGGTCTCCTGCCAGCTCTTACTGTCCTCCCCGCACATCTTGACCAGGGCATCCTTGATTGTTTGATGCCCGCGTTTGATCATGAAGATTTGGACTCCCTCCGGAAGATCATCTTTCAGGATCCAAGCCATTTGTGCCTGGTACACCCCCACAGAATTGGTCGCGCCCTGCAGTAGCCAAGTCAGCTTCATTCTTCCCAAAACAGTCTCAAATGCCGTTAGAGGCCGCAAGCAAGGAGCCAACTTGCACTGGTTGTATCCCCCCATCACATCCACTAAACCGTAACAAGCGCGCCGCGCCATTGACTCAAGGAACTTGTCAACGCAAGGGGGCCATCCTGCGTCCCAGATTGTAAAGGAGTTGAGCCGCTGCAGATCATGGGCAATCCTCAACGACTTTCTGTCCGGCTTAACTACCGCAAAGATTGGACTGGAGTAACTAGAGGTTGACTGTTCGTAAAGGCCAGTCTTCACCTGTTCCTGCACCAACTCCAGAAACTGCTCCCGGACCGCCCGCAGTATTGGAATCGGCTTGATCTGCCACGGCTTGTGATTGCCAGTGGGGATGACATAGGGGTTGCCAATATTGTTTTTCAGAAGCCCCCGCTCTTCAGGTCCAAACGCAAGCGCTCTTTCCCAAAGAACCAGAACCAATACCAGCAACTCACGCTCCTCCGTACTCAACCATCCCTTCGGGCCAAAATTGAAAGCTGCAATCTGCTCCTGTGTGATCCGCCCCAAACTAGTAACCCACCCCAAAGCCTTAATTGGCGTTACCCAAGGGTCCTGCAACCAAGCAATTGGTCAAAGCGGTCTGTTCAATTCCTGGGGCATCGGCTCATTCCTTGGTCGGACCTTCCGCAACACCAGCTTGTACTTGCCAGCATTGCACCGCATCATCTGCACACATCCTTTGCTGTAGGTCCTGCACAGAATGGAACCGCGGCTTTTGCCTTTGCTCACAAGTGTGGCACGATGATAGGGTTTTCAAAGCGTAGTACCCTTGGGCAATGCATACTGAGAAAAGGGACTTACCTCTGTGACGTGCGCGCCCTGCACTTTCCTTCCTCCCCCTCCCTGCTCCTCATTAGTTGACCGCCTGCACAAAACCGGAGCTTGTTCTGTGCAGTCTCCTTGGTTGACTGGGAAAAATCCTCCAAGGGTCGCCCGTTGCAGACCAACTCCGCTTCTGGTTCCTCCTCATACTCCAACACTCTCCTCCGCTTTCCTTGCCCGTGATCGCAGATAGTTGTCTCAAACCTTCCCCCGGACAAATCCTCCACCGTCAACGCCTCCGTTCCCGCCTCCGGATCAAAAACCATTTGTGCTTGGAACCCAAACATGAACGGCCTTCCCAAAATCACATCCCCACAATCAACCAAAAGAAAAGAAAGAGGCTTACAGACCCTTGCAACCTCAACCTCCTCCTCCTCAACTACCCCATCCACACAACACTCCCCTCTGTTAAGCGCGCGGGGACCCATCTCACATTTCCGCCAAACCAACCCCAAATCATCCACCATCCGCAATGGCAGCAGGTTCACCATTGAACCGCTGTCCACCATAGCCCACACCTTCCTCCCCGCTATCACCATTGGAGCGTAAGCGAGCAGAGTCAAAACCAATTTCAACTCAAACTCCTTGCGCCCCTCCTCCTTCCGCGCCACATGAACCTGCTGAACCGTCTGAGGTACCCGGCCCTGACGGCAATCCCGCAACGCCTGCACCATCTTGTCTACCACCACAGGAGACACAGCCGCCAGTTCCCGCAAGGTCAGCGGGACCAGAGTCTTGTTCCCCATCACCCTACGCACAATGTCCGCCGCTTTCTTCTTCCCTACAGGATTTGCTGGTGGCGCCTCAATTCCGGGCACGCGTGCGGCCGGTTTTGGAATGGTTGACAGGGGTCGCTCCTTTGCATCCACCTCCATCTTATCCAAGACCGCCACCTTCTCTTCCGTTGCCACTAAACTTACCTCAGCTTCTACCTGAGGTGGTTGCCACAATCCGGGACTGGTAACAATGCCTAGTGATGCTCGCGCCGTTGTTCCCGCCTCCTGACCCCGTGTGTGCACCTGCTGCATTGCGGTTGGCTGGCTTGGCTCCATCGGAATCTGTTTGCCCGTTGGAAACATCTACCCCATCCCCGCCGGTCAAACCAATCCCGCATTGAGATCCTTCGTAAGCTCCTCGCACGCCAATTGCCAATGACTGTTTGCCCCGCAGTACAAGCACCCCCTCGGCACAAAGGTACCGGGCGGCCAAAACCCTTCCACCATGTGAGGTGGAGGCCCTTGCGGCTGCTGCTGGCCCATATGCCTCATGCAGATCTTCAAATCCTTCATCAGTTCCATCAATTCACTTACCGGAGGGGCGGGCGCGGGTTGAGGAACCGGAACACACATGGAAGTAGGTGGAACCAGGGCCAAAAATTGCGCCAGAGCCAAAAACTGGGGGGCGGATTTCTTTGGTCCCGCTGGGAAGGACTTAGCGGTATCCTCAATAAGCTCTTCTAAGTCAAGCTCACTCTCCACAGCCTGGAAAATGAAAGCCAACTCTGGAAGGAGCGCAATGCTCCCGTCCAATGACCGCTTTACCAAGTTGTGATACTAAAGATGCCGCTGCACCCTTTCCCGGAGTTGAGCGCCTAAACCGCCCAGAAACGCGTGTTTCATGGCCCCCGTCTGTCCCGCCACCACCTTGTTCTTTGACAAGTACTGATAGATCCAATTGAATGTCAAGATGTAATCCGCCAGCTCCACCCAAGTTCTTACTCCTCCGCGTGCGCTCGCCTCCAAGGCCACGCAGTTGAAATCGCTTTCCCGGAATCAAGGTTTGCGGCTACCTCACCGCGTTAGGATCTCCCCCTTCAGTTTTGGCCAATCCTGATTCTTGTAGCCTTCCATCTCCTCCACATCCCGGAGCTTCTCTTTTTCCATAATGAACAGGACAACAAGCTGGGCCTTATCGGCGTCTGATGCACCTTCCGCATCAGCAATACCTTTGTATCTCAAGATGAATCGCTCCACATCTGCAGTGTTGAATTGGATGTGAGGGTAGTCGCGCGGCCTGATGCGAACCGGACGAGTGGGTTCATGGTCACTGGAGACCAATGGGGGAACGGCGTAGCTCAACCTGGGTCAAGCGGAGGGAGGGGGAGGAGGAGGGATGGAAGACGCAAGTGGGGTTGGAGTAGCAGACCCGGAAACAGAAGGAGAAGAAGAAGAAGAAGAGGAAGCAACTGTAGGGAGGTATGAATAGGACATCCCTCCCAGTTACCTTGGAAAGACAAGAAACGGAAGGTTACTTCCTGGCCAGACCCCCAGATGTGGAAAGAATAAAGTTTTTCCCCCTATAATTGTCCCAAGGTTTGGAAGTTAACGGTTCCCTGCGTCTGAAAGGAGATGAGGATTCCCAAAGCCGCACTTAAATGAGAAATAGAAATAAGGAGATAAAGAGATAAAGAAAAATAGAGAGAGAGTGAAATCGCCAATCCTTCAATCCTAAGAACTTTCCACCTGGATGTGTATCCGGTATGAGTTCCTTTAATCTCTTGGTGAGATGATTGATCCAATCCAATGATATGATGGTCTGATTCCATGCCCCCCCCTCCTAACTCAGAGTTGAGAGTGAGGATAAGTCCTCCCTCTCAACCCTAACCTAAGTACAAGTGCAAATAACAGTATGACAAAGAAACAGAAAACAATCCCAAAACAGAAACCCTAGCCTCCTCTCCCCACCTCCATACCAAACTTCCCCCAACGTCCGTATGCCTTTCCATCCATCCTTTTTGTCCTTCTCATGACGCGGTCCTTGCAGCGGGCCCTACTCGGAGCCCCCAGTGCCTGTCCGTATCCGTTTTTCTGTGCCCATTGTGGATGTCCGGTATTATCCGGCGTGATCCGCGTGCCTGCACGCGCGCTCCATCTGTTCCTTTATAGGCCGCGGATTGCTCCACTCCTACGTATCCAAACCGGCGCGCCTGCAAACCTAGTCAAGTGCACTACCTTCCAAATCCAATCTCCGGTGCGGATCGCCGCCCACGCCGCATTCAATGCTGAGCCCAACCTGTCCACTAGGTGCGGAGCCAAACAGCAGCTGCTGCTGATCCAGCAGCTGCCGCTGCTGAGAACTCCGCATATCCTAATTCTGAGCCCGCTTGCCTCCAATGCTGAGCGCGCAGCCGCAAAGAAGTTCCCAATCCGTGTCTATAAATTGACACCACATCGTCCAAAGCCGGAAGTGGGTGGGAGAGTCCCAGGAAAGGTGACGGGTGAAGTTTGTGAGAGCGCGGATGGGCGGATGGGAGATCAGCTGGAGGCGGTTGAGTAAATCCTGACAGGCTTGAGATTCACAACTGATAGATCAATTGAGACGGGAGATTGATGGATCGGAGGATTGGACAAATGCTTGGAGGTGCGGTTGGGATGGATTTGGTAAGTCATGGATGAGCGCCACGCGCGGTCGGATAAGAGATTGGGACGGGCGGTTGGATAAGAGATTGGGACGCGCGACGGGCAGGAGATTGGGCGCTTGGTTGGATAAGAGATTGGGAAGCGCAACGGACAGGAGATCAGGGGCGCGGTTGGATAAGTTTTTTTTTTTGTTTTTTTTTTTTTGGAATGATGCTGGCCAGGGTGTCCAGGATGGGGCACCACACCTGAATGGAACTTCTTCAACAATTCCAACCAATTTGCAAGAATGGTTTCCTATTCCATACACTGAAGAGGTGAAGCTGACCCTAGGGCTGAGTTTAAGTTTGCAGGCCATAGCATCTGAGATCAAGTTGAGCTGAGAGCCAGAGTCAACAAGGAGTGAGACCCTTTTTGCTGATTCACCAAGATAGCAGGGAAGAAAACCAAGAGGACAAGAGTAAAGACTAGACTCAGGAGAGGGATCTGTTCCACCAGAATCCTCCATCAAAGTTCCAGAGGAGACCATGAGTTCTTCAGGAACAATTTCCACACGTCAACGCGAAACCCATTTCTTCATTCCTTCAGAAACAGATTGAGAGATTGACAGGAGTTCAGCCACAGATAGATCAGGAATTTTAAGATCAGAAATTTTCTTTAATACCCCTTCCACAGCATTGGGGTGATCTTTGGAAATTCCCCTCTCAAACTAAACTTTGGGCTGGGTGGAGGGAGGAAGATTGGGTGAAGCAGGAACAGGATCAGGGGATTGAGGAGGTTTAATAGATGAGGGATGAGGATCAGGGTGATCTTGAAACCTTTCCATGAGTGGTTCTTTTTCCACCTCCATGTCTTCCACATCAGAAGAGGGCTCAGGTGAGGATTGTTGTTTGGGTGGTTTTTGGAGGATCAAGATTGGCAAGGAAGGAGATTTATGAGGTTTGGGCTCCTCATGTTGCTTCCTAGCTGGATCGGATTGGAAAGTACCAACCAGAGAGTAGGAGGAAATAGCTTGGGGATACCAGGCTTGAAGAGTACCACAAGAAGATCAGAAATCCACAGAAGCCAAGGATGCCTTCATAGGAGGGGGTGGCTGGTAAGAGGCCACCACATGACAAATGGGGCAAAACAAATCAAAGGGGATTATGTCACCATTAGGAAGGAAAAAGTTATTCCCTTTTTCCTCTACCAATTTCTTGTCTTTGTCCTTCTGGAGTTCAAGACATTGACCGGTTCCATGGCCTTCCCTGTGGCAATAATAGCAGACTAGAGTATTTTTAGGAACAGCACTAGAAGGTTTAGGAACAGCAAGAGAGGAAATCTTTTGATCAATTTTGTTCTCAAAGGCTTTGAGCAGTTTAGAGATCTTGTCCATTGTAGCGCTTTCTTGGTTAGGCTGAGGGTTCTTGTGCCTGCAATCAGATTCCATTTTATTCATAATCTTGTTTGATTCTTTGAAAGAGGGAGCATGGACTGGTTCAGTGGTTTTAGATTTTTCAAAAGTGAGGGCTGTTTGACCTTTCATAACTTTATCCCCCACTCCCCTAAGGATAAGGAAAACAGGGAGCTTTAATCAATTATCCCTGGTAGTGATCATGGATTTGGACTCAACCAGTTTGTCCTTGATCCTTTCCTGCACTCCAAGAGAAAAAGATTGGAAAAATTGGACTCAAATTTTTTCCACTGTGTCAATGTGATTGTTTTGGACAAGGTAGGATTGGATGGGATCCCAAGATTTCGTAAAGGACTGATAATCAGAAGCTGAAGTCACACCACCATTGGAGGTCCACTGGGAGACAAGGTTATCTAGATCCTGAAAAGTAAATCGTGCTACATCTATTTTTCCCCAATAGGCCAAAATTGCTTCCCGCAGAAGGGCCCAGTTATGCCCTTCAAAACCTTCAAACAACTCAATGATTTCCATAAGTTCATCAGAGGAGATAAAAAATTGTAACTGGTAGGCCATATTGAATTTGCTAGCCCCATCCACCAAAGCAGCCATCTTGTACAAGTCTAAGAAGCATTCTACATTTGTCCCATTGAAACCTAAGTTCTTTTTCTGGGGCTTGATCTTAACCATCTTAGGACAAGCAGAAGAGGCGCTGGGGGATTCCATTTTGACAGAGTTTCCTAAAAGATCCAAGGAGCAGATTTCCCAAAGTGGCTCACAAATGTGGTAAGAGTAGGGTTTCTTGAAAAACAACAAGTATCTTGCCCAGGTGGTGCACAATTGGGAGGACTTACTTCTAGAACAAGTTGCCTCCACAGATCTAGATGATGACAAAAAAAAGAAGGAGATTGGATTTCAAAGTTGATGATTGTTTTTGGGACTGTAAATCCCAAGGTTGCTGGTTTGATCCTGGCCCGGGGCACCAAATGTAAGAATCCAAACGGTACTAGGCCATGGCAGTTCTGTGGAGGGGAAAGGTGCTGTTTAGGATGCCCTCCTGAGTGTTACAAAAATATTTAAATGTAACCAAGATCAAAGTCCAGAACCTGGTAAATGGGGTCCAAAGAGTAAAGGATAAAGATGATAGTAGTTTTTAGCTGGGAAACAACACTATCTGAGGCAAGCTGATTCCAGGGAAAACTTGAATAGAAGAAGTCAAGGATTTTTCAGAGTTCAAAAAGACAAGGCAGTTGTAAGTAACAATGCCCACAAGCTAATAGCTCTGTTCGTCATCAGAAGCTTAGGAAAGATCAACTCAATCCCAAACAACCTCCAGATTCTCAATGAACCTGCCCAACTCTCCGCAATGGAGCGCTTGAAGGGTACCAGATAACTGTGGGTGGCTGCACAAGACAAAGCTAATTGTTTGATGAAGCTCTAGAAGCAAAACAATAACTAATTCAAACAAGAATAGCCCAACACTTCTCAAGGGACTCAAGAGTAGCGTGGCGGAATTCAACTTCAAAAGAAATAAAGGGAGGTTTAACACTCCAGGTTTTAAGCTTAATAAAACCTCCCCAGTCAAACGTGACAGGTTCCGGGAATATAATCAAAGGATGATCAGGACCAGCATGGTTGGATAAAGGGATCAGGAGTGCTGTAACACACTCAAGAATTCAATAAGTCAAATTCTTCTTCAAACAGCAAGGCTTTTGGTTGGTGATAAAGATCAAGGATCAGGATTTGAGTATGGAGGCTCAACGATCAAGGGGCAATCATGGATATACCCATAATTCAGTCTCAGATAAAGGGGAATGAGACCCCACAGATGATTAACTTCAGGATGATAGTGATGATAATTCTATTGTAAGATTCCATAAGATCCCCCCCCCCATGTCAAAAGGCAGGGGAGAGCCCCTCCTTATATGGGAAGGAGGCCCTGTTAGACTATTTACAAGTGATACTACAGATAGAGCGAAAAAAAAAGAATTTTTTTATTTTATTTTATTTTTTTTTTGACACTAGATGATCAGAAATATAGGTCACGCAGGCCAGTGGAAATCCGGCCTCCCTGACCGGGGTGGGATCTTTTCTCATCCCTTCACCTCTCTTGCGTCTGTCTGCGGACGGGCCCGCGCGACAACACAAAGATCACCCACCCCTCACCCAAAGGCGGAAGGGGTGGGAACAAAATTGAACCAGACCGCCCACGGATGTTTGCGGGCGGTAGAAGACACTTTTCCACCCCCAAAAAAAGATGGAAGGGGGGTGCAAGTGGAAGTTGGCGGGATAGGAGCGGGGGGAGGATACCGTTGAGGATATCCCAAGGGAGATGAGAGAGATGATGGTTGGATTGGTTTGATGGAGTGAACGGTATTGATTGATAGATCAAAATTGGTTGAGGGAGAATAAAGTTGGGTGGATGGATGAAAATCAAGCGAATTGGAGCAGATGAGCTGCTTCTCAAGCTGCTGAGGGTTGGACTCAAGGGGGATTGACTGAGGTGGAGTGTTGAGAGACCAAGGGGCAATGCTGAATCCAAGAGAGATTGAAGCCTCAAGGGATTGGTCACCACACAAGAGGGATAGTGAGGAGGAGGAGGGCAGATTGACAGCTGAGGGGGATGGGTCTATCATAGTGACTGCAGAGAAGCCAAGCCAAGGGAGGAATGACCATGATCCATGAGTTCACACTGGGATTTTTTAAACCGGACAAGAGCCTGGCGGGAGGGGGGACAATGTGGGGGGGAGAAGAGACCGCGGGGGTCAAAGATTTTGAAGCCGTCATCATCATTGGAGGTGATCTGAGCACCAGTAGGATCAGCAACGGTTTTGGGACAAAAGAGCTGATGGAGACCGGGAGAGTTGAGGGTTGGACCAAAGGAGGAGAGTGGGAGAGTCATTGGGTGGACTGAGCAATGGGCTGGATGGGAATGAATAGAATGACACCTAAATAAAAGAATTGTAAAAAAAATTTTGAATTTTCCGCATCTGGTCCAGGGTGTCCAGATTTGGTCACCACAACGCTGGTCAAAAACGCCAGCGGTATTGCAGGGGCAAGAGAAAGCAAGTGAAATTGCTTACACGGCCCCTGGCTTGTGCAGTGAGGCTTGTTTTTCAAATTGCAAGCAATTGCTTGCGAATCAGTGAGCACCTCATTTGCACTTGCAAACAAGCATCCAAGCAACATACTTCCAGCATCCCCAAGTCATCTCAGCAGGTAAATCCAGGTAAGATTTCAGCCTCTTTTTCAATGTTTGAACATCCAAACAGTCAGACTGATCCTTTTTGTGCTCTACTTGTATCTAGAATCATCCAATGACCTCTCAAGATTCCCATCATCCAACAATACTCAAAATCAAACTCATCATCTCAAACAAACCATCCATTCAACTCCGGCTATTACCCATTGATTCCAAGGCATCTCTTCCACCTCCCACTCATCATCACTACGTGTCAAGGGTAAGAACTCATGCACCTATTTCAATCTCTTGAATCCTTCATCTTCATCAGTCCAACACTGGCTTCATTCTTTCTCTTCCTCACCATTCTTTTTTCTTCTTCTTTCAATCATAGCAGGTTTCTTCTTTAAATCAACTCAACATTGATTGTCACATAGCAGCATCAACACCATCCATCCTTTTAATAGTCTTTACAGTAAGCAGAAATGAAACAATTAACCTATCATCAACTGATCCTTGCTTCATTCCTGCTTTTCCTTGAACCCCTTTTAGAACCATGAATAACCTAATCATCATCATGTGTAATAGTCAACCATGGATCAAGTCAACTCCAATGCATTCATCCAATCTCAAGCCCACCTGTTGCCATTAAAAACCAATAATGAGGATGTGTCTTTGGAAGTGGTTAAACTTAGAAAAATGTATGGTTCTTCAATCATCATAAAGGGCTTAATATTACTGACTTCAACCTTTTTCTTTTATCTGAATCCATGTCACTTGTATTCCTGGTGGTGCTTTTGAGGAGACGTTGGTAGTCAGGATGAGCCCTGGAATCAAAAGCATCATCAGGAATCAAGCCAAGATTTTTCTGTTCTTAGGCAACCACCACAACCCTTAATTATGTCCATCCCATGCTCATCCAGAGCACACAAAAAGCATTGTAAAGCTGAGCCTGATTATTGCAAGAAGGAGTGTGTATCTGAGTCAATCTACTTCATCACCCTGAAGAAGGGCCTGAGTCCATGCCAAGTGGTAGTACCAAATGTAGGACCACCAGTCAATCTACAAGTGGTTTGCAACAGAAAGTACCAACCCTATGTGGTTCTCAAGTAGAATTCATTGCAGCAAAGACCATATACATTGCTAGCAACTCAATTTTCAGAGATGGCACAAGATCTCTATGTGATGGCAAACAATCAACAGAACCTGAACAAAACCAACAAAAACACAAGAACAGGATCTATGTTTGGAATTGGCTTTTGTCAGGGCACTGACCAAGGATATTCTGCAGGTAATTGGGAATCACCACAAACTTGCTAATCATGTCTTTGTTGACTGACTGCCATCCAACTATATTTCTAAATAGGAATATATGGAAGGAGACAGGATATGAACCCAGACCAAATAGCAAATGATGATATGTTGTGGTCTAAGCTTCCAGTACATAAACAACTGATTTTCAACAGAATACAATGTTTATCCAACACTGCTCATGTGAAGAACAAGGAAGTATCAGAGGAGTTCAAAATTCCAAACTGGACATCTCCAGATTGGAATGACCAAAGGGATTCTTTTCTTCATGCTTCTAATGTCATTTTCACTTGTGATGACTTTTCCAATGTTCCTCATACAGATCAAGAAGACTTGAATGGTTATACTTATGGTTTGTTCTCTTATATTGAAAAACCGACTGGAACCCCAATCCCTCCTCCCTCCAAAGAAACAGGCCATGGTCTCTCCTTTCCAACTCTTGGTTTCATGGTTGATTATGCAAAAGCTGGGGGCATATTAGAAATTTTATTCCAAACTTCTGTTTTTACTCATCAAACTACTTTTCCTCCACTGAGCCTTCAAAAAACTCAACATCATACTTATTTTGGTTGCTCCTTCCAAATTTTAAAAAAAATAGCAAGGACTGCTCTTAAAATTCAAAATTGTTCTCCTTCTGAAATTGTAACTAGAGTAAATGGAAAGAAGGCTAGATATGGTTAAACATGTGCTTCAATGTATATAATTCAAATATAAGCTCCTTGTGCCAAAACACTTACCAGTTAATTCATGAACTGATTTCAAAGTGTTCATGACTTGTACAACATTTTTACTTGTTGGAATGTAAGATGGGATAACTTGGGGGAGGTGGACAACTTAGCATAAGTTGTCCACCTCCCCAGCATCTCCACTGGGATTTCACATGCCATGTGAGTCCTGTATGCACACATGTCCAGTGAGGTGGTCGACTTATGATAAGTTGTCCACCTCCCTGGACTTGTTTGCATGCGGGAATCACATGACATGTGAAAGCCTTGTGGGGAAGCTGGGGATGTGGACAACTTATGCTATGTTGTCCACTGTCCCAGTGATCATTAATCATTTTGCATATTCACAATCAAGCTACCATGTTGTTGAAGTGAAGTGGACCACTTAGCACAACTCGTCCACCTCCCCAGCTGATTCACAAAGTTTTTCCGTGTCACGTGTTACATGTCAAGTGAGGTGGAAAACTTATCATAAGTCAACCATCTCCCTTCAAATGACATACATAAATATGTAATATGCAGGGAAGCGGAAACTTTGGTGATACTGCGGGCTTTTTACACAAATGACCCATGTAGATTGTACTCAATCAGAAACTGTCATTCATCTTACACACACATGTACCGTGTGACTAGGTTTTCAGGGTATATAAGCCACGGCTTATTCAACCAGAGGTCTTGGTTCATTCTGATCTTAACTGCATCATCACCCTTAAATTTCAACAGCATCATCCCAAGCCTCTTCACCTTGACAACTACCTTGATTGTACCATGGCTGATTTCCCTGGCAAGTGTTTGAATTTTTTATGTCCCGTCTGGTCTAATACTTATTTGAGCTGGCATGATCAATTTATAGAACAATGTGCTCTTAATCAATTGAATGCACTCCTTCATGAGGAATATGTGGAAAAATCCCATAAAAAAGTATTGCAGTCAATGCTTGATTTTTATCCGAAAAAGTATGACGCAAAGGTGGAGCAGCAGAGGTTTCAAACCTCCATAGATCTTGGTCTGCTTGAGCCTTTAACTGAAGAACAAAAACAGCCAACAATAGCTGATAGCTCAGATGTCCAATTAACTCACAAGGTACCATCAGTGGATGAGGAAACCGCAACCGCTCAAGATCTGCTGGCCCCCCAGCTTACATTGGTTCCAGGAGAGCACCTGGCCAACCAAATCAGTGAGTTGAAAGAATCATTTGATGAAACAAAGTGTTGATCAAAAATTATCCAAATATTCAAAGCTGATAAATTCCCATATTTCCAGGTGAACCTGAAATATCCACTGCATCTGTGCCTTTGCAGGATCCATTTCAGGAAGCCACTGTTGTTGCCCTTGATTGTGCCACTTTCCAGGCCTCTGACAATACCCCAGTGCTGAACCCTGAAACCCCAGCTGAAGAGCCCCAGATTGCTCCAGGAAAAAGGGCATCTGCCCGGCTGGCTGCCCACGCTCATTGGCAAGCAGCTAGAAAATCAACATCAAGGGCGCCCTCTAGCTCTCAAGCATCATCTGACTCCTCTGATTCCAACACAGAATTCACTCGCTCAAGTGATGCACAACCAGAGCAACCAGAAATCATGATCATTGAGCCATCACCCAGGAGTCCCACACCTGCACCCACCCTAGTCCCAACATCTCCTGAGATGTTCTGTTGACTATTTTGAATGCTATGCTGGATAATCAACCAAAAATTGACTTCCAAATTAATCTTCCCTTTCTGAATCAGAGTGTGCCATCCTTAATACCCCCAAAGCGGAATGCATCTAATGCCGGACTCATCACTAGCAATTTGGAACAGAGAAATTCAAGGCCAAGGATTGAGGACCCTTCATTGACCAAGTCATCTCAACCTGAAGGCCATGCTAGTTGCCAAACTGAAACTCAGGCCCAAACCATTGGGCCAACATCAAATCCTGGCTCAAATCGGCCATGTCAGTGGAATCATTTTGTGATGGAATGAAAATCATGGCAGCTAATTCTATTGCATTTCCCAGAACTCTTTGTTGTCTTGACTAAGGAAGAACTGTTGAGGTTGTCATACTTGGAAGAATTAAAGGACAATGCAACCCCTTCAACTTATACCAAAATTATCAGCATTACCCAGTTCTTAATTAAAAAAACTCTTAACCTTCTTGGCCAAAGGATCCTGTCAAAACCCCCCAAATCATCCAAAATCATAAAATTGTTGGACCTCTGTTTGACACGGTGCAAAGATGGTAAATTTTCATGATGTTGTCTTCCACTCCCATGAAAACAAACTGATTCTTACTGTTTGAATTATCAGAAAAAATCTTGCTTGGAAAAGATGATGATTTTTTTGTTGGAAGCACCTTCATCAACACAAACTCCCTCTCTTGCTCCAGGAAGACATTCCAGCTCAATATGCATCCCCTCTCTGAGATCCTAGCTTATACCAGAGAGCCAATATGTGGGGCATACATGAAACTGAAGCACACCTTGAATGACATCATAGGTGTAGTCTCACACAAAATCTCCAGAAATGTCCTTCTCTCAATGGAAGGTATTGATGGGACTTCAGATGAGGCTTTACTCAAAGCACAAAGCTACTTTGCTAACCTGCAAACGGCTGTAATTGATGATTCCACCTTTGCTTAACACAAGAGTTCAGGTTTTAACCAGGATGCCAAGGTGAATGCTGGAAGAGGTGGACTTGATACTGTTTTTGAATATGTTGTCTCTCTAGTCAATGGGCTTGTCAACTTACGGCTTGATGAAAAACAAGATCATTGGCAGCCTTTTATCTCAAAGGACTCGGCAGAAAAGAAGAATCAATGGGGGAACAATTCTCTAGCATGTGTTTAACACATGTTAGTTTTTGGTCCTGCTGCTATATGGGTATGTCCAGGAAATCAAAGAATCATGCCAAAGTGGAAGTCTGGCATGCTCCTTGAATTTGGCAGTCTTGTTCTTGATTCAAAGTTGAAAGCTGGCTTACCTACTGAGCCACTCTGGGGCCAACTTGGTAACACAAGGGCATATATTCTCACTGCCTTGAGTTTTATGGGTTTCAGTAAGAAGCAAAAAAATCAACTGGAGAGATTTAATTAGCATTTTTACTGAAATATTTTCTTATCAAAAATTGGCTGAGGTCCTTCGGAAGGATATTGTACTGGTTACTGACTATGATCTGGGTAGGCACTTCAATACTGTCTGGGCTGTTGAAAAAACTACCTCTTCTAACTTAGTTGAAGTTACCTCAGAACCCCAAGCTTCCCATAGTCAACTCTGGTGACTTCTTAGGAAAGTAGACCATTGGTTTTTCTGAATGGATATTTCTTGATTTCAATTTTTTTTTCTGATCTTGGGATAATCAAATTTTTGACTTGAAAACATGTTTATTTTGAATGATTGAATGCTCCATGATCATACTTCCCATGAAATTTATGGACAAAGTTGCTGATTTGGAATTGAAAAAACATTGAGTGTAGTCTTTAACTTTAAACCAAACCCTACATTGTTGGACAATAATGAGATTCTTTGCTCATTCCATCATTTTTTATATCATGTGCTGCAAAGCATATTAATTATGAAGAAATCTTGAAAAAAAATGAAATTAAGAATAGCTGAGTTTTTGTTAAGAAGTTAATTTAATATTGTGATTTCATGGGAGTCAAGGACAAATGAAAGAAGAATGACATTATGTTGCATATTAAAAACACTCCAAATGGAACATTGAAATGATTGAATATTTTGGGCCTTCCCTATGAAAATATCATGTTTGTTTTGCCTCAACAGCATGGATGCAGTGTGTTGCTGAAACACTGATAGAAAGGTCATGGGATGCAACTCAAAGCAAGTAGGCACGGCACCCTGCTTAAAATTTACTGGATATCTCCAAAAACTGCTGTTCAAGATTATGATTGGTTTTTCAGAGGAATTAAAAAAAAGAAAGGGATCATATCATGGCTTTTTTTAGTGTACATAATATCAATCAAATAAATAAAAAAATTTAAATCAATTCAAATATCTCTCTTTCCTAATTTTAAGTTTAGCTGTGATTTTTGTTTGTTTATCAACATCAGTGATTCACAATACCTTCATTTATCAACCAATTGTTCATTTCTTAAGAAATTAATCAACCAAGGAAACTTCATTCCAATTTTGATATCATCTCCAAATCCATGGATCCAATAATATTCAACATTTCTGCTTCAAAATGCCACAAGAATTTCTTAAAATCCATCAAATCATTACCAAAGTAATACAGTATGTAATATTCTTCAATTACTGTATTTAATGCATATAATGCTAAGCACCCATGAAGATCTCCATACAATCTATGCATAGTTTTTTTATATATGCAATATTCAATTTGAAGTCATTCAATAGTATGCTTCCTTTTCATTTCCTGTAAATATCAAACCAAAATTGATTTGTACCCAACTTATCAAACCAACTCATACCTCACAGAAAACACCTATCCAATCCACCAATTGCTCCCAATACCCCTGAAACCTCAAGCAAAGAAAATGGTTCTATTATACCATGAACAAAAAGAATGGTTGGAAGAAACACACCAACATATTGATCATGAGCTCAAGGAAAAAATTGAGCCATGTCCTGAAATTTGTGCACCAAGTGAGATCTTGATGCATGAAGAGCAGAATGAGAGAGTTTGGGTTCACAGAATTCAAAGAATAATTGACAGGGAGGCCTTAGAATTGCATATTCCAGAACAATTAATACCAAATGTCTGGGACCTTTGGATGGAGAGGCGTGAATTACTTGGAAGGTGTAAGTACTTATGCTTCAAAAATCATATCAGATTTATCATTAATTGCTATTTCTTTTACAGCTGTTCCATTGCTGGTCAATAGAAGTTCAATTCCAATGGACTTTTAGATGTTTCTCATCAATGATTACCAGTAATTTTCACAATTATTGGATTCTCTACTTGATCTTTCATGAAAATTCCACCTCTTTTCAATCATAACACAAGGGTTGACAAGAACAGAGAATAATAAGTACCTTATCTCAAATTCAATTCTAGAAAAAGCCTTTTTATGCAATGAGGAAAGAAAACCTCATCTTTGTTTCATGAAAAAATCAATAATACATGGAAGTTTGTCAACTATGGAGTGTCAGAATTTTTGATAATCTTTAAATTTTCAAGTCCAATAAATGTTTTGATATGTGGCAAAATCCAATCAGATTTATTGTCCATTGGTTTCCTTATAAAATGAATTATTTCATCCTATGAAAATCCATGGATTTTTCCAATGAATGGGGTTTGCTACCTCAAAGGTATCAAATCAAAGTATTTTTGGATGAGACCACCTGATTTTAATCTCAAAAGAAGCTTGAAAAATTCACTATGACTTTAAATCAAAGAAACAATTTTTCATAATCAGCTCTCTTTGTAAATAAATTCAATCATATTTGGCTTAAAACAAAAATAAAAGTTGAAAAATAAAGCTTGATGAGTGTTGCCAGTAACTTAAAATCTTTTTTTGAAATATTGTCCTCTCATGAACTCCAACCAACCCATGAAGGTAAACACAAGTGGAAGGGTGGTAAGATTGGCTTTTATTTATGCAGTCAGTTTTATATATGTTTCAAGAGATTTCAGTTGAATCTTCAAAATTTATGATTCAACAAATAAAATGAAATGGTTTTAATACATGAAAGGAAGTAAGAAAATGATTTTCATCAAAAAATTACATTCTACCTAATTTCAAATGCAAAAACTTTATCTAAAATGTGGTAAATGACCCAGAAATGACTTTTTCATACCAGTTTTTCTAAGAACATTACCTTGGCCCTCTTTTCAATTAGGAAGAATTTCAGCATTCAAAATTTCAGATGAATCCTTGTAAATTTCCATTCAACACCAGAAATATTCAGTTAATAAGAAAACTTTCAATATTTTGTTTACCGGGAGCAGATATCAAAGCAGATTCACAATCAGATTTTACTGCAAGTTGAATCAAAATCACACCTCTTAATTGCATTAGAGGGCTCATTTTTTTTTCAAGCATTTTCATACCAATTCACAATTGAAATTTCACTTTCCATTCAAAAAATTATAGAAGCATTTCATTGATTTCAATACTAAACCTCAGGAAAATTGATCATCTTGATCATACTGTGGATTTGAAAAATGGAGGTGAATTTTGAAACAACTTAAGTGCTCATCCCAGTAATTTGAGAACAATTCTATTTTTAATTATAGGTTTCTTCTGGATTTTAAATAAATCTACCAAGGAAATAGTTGGTTTGCAACAGAAAGCTTTAACATTTTATTTTAAAATCTCTAAAATTACTACAACTGTGAAATTTGATGATAAGTATAAATCTATTTTCTTGATTAATTCTTTTTGCCTGTCAAGGGAACAGAATGATTTTTTTTCCACATCATTTAAAATGATAAAAAATCATCATCTAAATCAAGATCCATGGTAAAGCCAAACATGAATAAAAAATGTGGTCATTTTTATCCAAATCCAAGTGGTAGTTCCCAAACATTTCTTCCTTCTGACAATATTTTTTTTTCATTGCACAATTTAGAATTTGGCTCACATATTTGAAATGAATTATGGAGTAGATGCATAACCAATTTGACATATTCAATTTGTAAATCAACCCTTTATAATCTCTCAAAATTCATCATATTCAATGGCTGATAACATCAGATTCAATTTTCTGGAAATTCCTTCCCCCCACAAAATATACACTTCAAACAACCCCACAACTTTTTCAAGCGCTAATTGAAGAATTCTCCATATCATAATATGGATTCTAGACCTTCTCATAGTTCAAAATCCATCAAAACTTGCACATTAAACAAGGAAGTAGCAGAACATTTGCCAAATTCAAATGACCCCATAAGTCTATGCTTACGTGACTATGTCAAGACTATTTTAAAAATGAAATCTCAAGGAGACAGGGTTCTTTCCCCTCCCACTGATGATCAATTAAAACTTTTAAACTCAAAAAGCATCAATACAATTGACCCAAACAACAAATTTTTCAACATGGAAACAACCAATGAAAACCTCTATGGAGGGAAGAAGAGCATTCCTGGATACAATTGACCCAAACAACAAATTTTTCAACATGGAAACAACCAATGAAAACCTCTATGGAGGGAAGAAGAGCATTCCTGGCAAGTTCAAAGAGCAATTTCAGAAAAAATTAGAAAGCTATGGCATACATGCTCCAACTTTCCAATGGGACCATCATAATTCAACAAAGTGGGACCAAATATTGTCAGAAGTGATAATAAAACATTGGTTAAATGCTGAGGACAATGATGCATTTATAAATTATCCACTTGATAATGAGTTTTGCAAGAAGGACATACTCTTTGGCCTACTGGAACGTTGGCTGCGTGGACAGAAGGATAATTACATGAAGCCTAGGACCCATAACAAGAAGCCTAGGTCTAGAGTTAAACACAGAGTAAGCTTAAGATTTCTCTCCATTTTCTAAATCCTGTTAGCTGAAATTTTGGTCTTCAATCTGCAAGATATTCACAAACCGCTTGGCCACTTCAGAGCACCATATGGGAAAGGATTTGGAAAAATGCCTTCTCCCTAGTGTGGAATGCTGCTCAGATAAAGAAGAGGACAATGAGGGGAAATATCACTCTGTACAAGTGTATTGGAGAAGCAAAGTTTATTTGCAATTCCTTCATAATCTTGATAACAACACTCTCAACTATTTATCTGAGATGAAAGGTGAACTTCAAGCTAAGAAACAAGTAGAATATGGAAGAACTTATGATGAAATAATCCCAAATTATCAGATGAAACCATGCAAAGCCCTCCCTTCTAATTTTTACTTCCCTCTATTTCTTGCCACATTAAATTGGACAGATAAAATTGGTTTTGGAGATGAAGCCAGTAGAGGATAAATTAGAAAGATTAGCAAAATATCTTGAAACCCCACGTTGTTTTGAGTAAATTTATTTCCAAGTAGTTCTATATTTCATCTGTTGTCACCCAGAAAAGAAAATAAAAAGCTCTAAATTTTAGAACATTTTTATTTATTAACTGATTCCTGCTGAATAAAACAGTTCAATATGACTAGATTTCTTCTTTTGAGCTTCCAATATTTTAGGAAATGTTTGAAACAAAGTTTCTGCCAAAAGATATTAGATAAATTAACTGATTCAAGGAAATGGTTTGCTTTTTTTAAGTTCATTCATTTTGTAAAACAAAATGTGAACCTCCCCAATGATTTCAATGTCAAATTGATTTATTCAAAATATATCACTGAACTCAATTTCTATGTGGTACAATATTTCCAACAGGTCTGACCAGATTTTTGAATCTTCAGTTAAAATTTAGATCAAAGTTTAAATTTCCTACATCAAATTAAGATTTATTACATTTCACAAGAAGAAAAAGAAGATATTAAAAACTGAATTTAATCCCTCCAAAAAATACAATTTTTTCAACCAAAAAGTAAAAAAACAAAACAAAAAATACCCTCAAGCCTCTGGTAATGATCTAATAGGAAATAGAAAGACAAAAGCATGAAAATCTTGACTTGTAAAATCCAGGGAGTGACTTGTATGTGTCAGCTCTCTGATACCAGGAACCTTGCAGTCCTTTAGCTACAGAGAGTGATAAAAGAACTTGGAGCAATAATATTCCAAAGAATAAACACTTTAAAGCTCCAATAATGGTATGGTAAGAGCAAGTGCAAGGTTTATTTGGTTTGGTTATAAATATTTTAAATATAAAATATAAAGAGGGGCCACAGTATTATACTACTGGGGATCTTTACAGACTAGCAACCTCTCTTCAAGGGGCCTCCTTAGGCAGTTTAAGAACCTTGGAATAAATATGGGTGCCTTAGAAAGGACTTATTCCACTAATGGCCGGGCTTAACAGCACACGTGGCCTAGACAGGAAGGGAAACACTCACTCTGAGTACTTGACCACGAAAATCTTGGAGTAATTGGAAGGGTTTCAGAGCAGATGGGGTTGATTGCCTGACTAAACTTCAATGGTTGATTGGTTAATAAAGGTAAATAATACTACTACAGACTAAGTCATAAATCACTTGCTTATCTTCATATAAGCACTTGATTAACAATGACACCGTGTCTGATTGATAATAAATAATTCCTGATAACTGATTAACTCGTTCGAAACAGAAGGGCAAAAAGAGCCTGTTTAAATATTCTTTTTGGGTGCTTGAGGACCTCTAGAAGGAGTACTAGCCATGGGCTGAGGCTAGGGGGGCAATCAGGGCAAGATTGGCACGTCCTCAGGGTGCTGTTAGACTGCTGGCTTTAGATCTGTCAAGGAACAGCTCCTTTTTAGCTGCAGGATCTGTTAATCAATAGATTAGTCATTTTGCTGATCCTGCACTGATCCTCAATTTTTACAGTAAGTACTGGTCCAAAGTGAGCAGACGTGGATGTTTATTGATTCTCCATCCTCTGCTGATCCTGTATGTAATTTTTAATAATTTTTACGACCACTCTTTATGTAGTTTTGTGGTCTTTGAAGGTTCTGATCAACTTATTTCGTGGTGAGTCTGGATCTCTATTTAATTAATAAAAAATACTAAAAATTAGTTACTAACTAATTTTAATTGATTTTTAAGGTTTTTGAACCATAATCTATGCTCGTGTGGTAGCTTTACATATGTAGTGTAGATCCTACTATATTGTAGCTTCTCTGAGCGGTACCTGGATGTCATAGGAGGCGCGGGGATCAGTTCATTCCAATGCGCGCGGGGACTGATCCGCTGCTCAGATTTGCGCGGGGGACTGTACCGCTGCGCGCGTGACTAGGTCATGGGATTACCTGCGCGGGAATTCAGTTGCGCGGGAGTCCAGCGCTGTAGGGACGCGGGGCTGCGTGCGGGAGTTGGCGTACGCGGGAGTCCGACGCTGTAGGAATGCGGGGCTGCGTGCGGGAGTTTGCGTACGCGGGAATCCAATGCTGTAGGGACGCGGGGCTGCGTGCGGGAGTTTGCGTACGCGGGAGACCAACGCTGTAGGGACGCGGGGCTGCGTGCGGGAGTTTGCGTACGCGGGAGACCAGCGCTGTAGGGACGCGGGGCTGCGTGCGGGAGTTTGCATACGCGGGAGACCAGCGCTGTAGGGACGCGGGGCTGCGTGCGGGAATTGTGACAAAACACAATTTCCCGTGTAACTCCTAAACTACACACAACACCTGGATTTCGACTGAAATTTAGGTGTGAAACCTATACATGACATATCATGTGAAATATTAAAATGACTAAAAGGTGCCATACTGGTGCCGTGGTCATTTACCATTTTCTATTGAATTAATTAAAAAATATAAGGAGTAAGAATTCAAGGGTGGGGTCAGTGAGTGACCCTACCTTATTTTGGGTGGGGAATCCATTTCTGCAATAATATTTATGGATTTCCTACTCCTTTATTTTATAATAATTTTATTTATTCATTTATCTTTGTTCCTTTTAATTTTGTTAGTATTATTATTGTTGTTACTTTGTCAGGTTGCTCTGTGCTAAGTAGCAGGCTGACGTTCCCCCACTCCAAGATATGACTATATCTGAAAAAATTTTGGGGCTCAGTGTCTTTTACTGGCTCTGTAGTTTCTCAGGTGTATAGTTCCATCTGGAATGTTGTTTTCAGGTAGCCATTCATCTTTATCAGCTGATTCTCCTTTGTATCTGACTAAGTAAAGTCTAACATCTTTTCCTTGGATCCTTTCTTTTTTATCTTTAAGGATTTTACTAACTTTTCCTTTGTCCTTCTCAGGCTCATCTAAGACTGGTATTTTAAGTGAAGGGGTCTTTTCTCCTTCTCTGGGATGGTAGTGTTTGACAAGGCTAACTGGGAAGACTGGGTGTTTCCTAGAGAGTTCATTACTGAGGATGAATTCTACGGCATTTTTCCCATGGAGTTTCTTTATAGTGAAAGGCCCAACAAAGGCTGGTCTGAGTTTTCTGTTTCCAGCTAAATTATTGAAATTGGCGGTTGAAATTAGAACTTGATCTCCTATTCTGAAATCAGGTTCTTTGTGAGTTTTATCCCACCTCTGTTGGTTGTATTCAACAGCATCTTGTACACACTTAGCAGCGTGCTTGTTTGCCATATCTATCATGTTTTTGAAGTCCAGTGATGTTGGATGGATATTAGTCAACTCCTGATTGAGGTTATCTTTGGGCAATTTGGGGATCCATCCTCTTTCCAATATGTAAGGAGCTTCTTTGGTAGTAGAGTGTTTACTACTGTTATAGGCCATTTCTAGTGCAGGTAAAAGGCTAACCCAGTCATGGCAATATCCGTCTGTATTTTTGTACTCCATCCCAAAGCAACAGAACCTTCTGAGCATATCCTCTAGAGTCTGGATCATTCTTTCAGCTAATCCATCTGTCTGAGGGTGATAAGCTGTAGAAAAGGCTAAGGTAGTTCCTAACATATCATGGAGGTTTATCCAGAATTCAGACGTGAATTTGGGGTCTCTATCACTGATAATAATCTTAGGAATTCCTACATCAGCAATTAGTCTGTTCCAGAAGAGTAAGGCTACTTCCATAGCTGTGTCTTCCTTATGGTTAGGTAGAAACTTGGCTTTCTTAGAAAATCTGTCTACAATAACCAGGACTGAGTTGTAAGAGTAAGCTCCACCAGGGGGCAGTCCTGTTACAAAGTCCATGTTGATAACTTCCCATCTTTTCCTGGGCTCAGCTATCCTTTGGAGTAGTCCAAACCTTTTCCCAGTGGTCCTGTTGGACTTCTGACAGATTTCACAGCTTGAAACATACTTGATAGTGGAGTCTCTCCAGTTGATCCACCAGGCAGTCTGTTTTACTTTATCTAGGGTTCTATCAATAGACAGGTGACCCAAAGAGCAATTATCATGACATTCAGCTAAAACAAGTTTGATATGCTCTGCTTTGGTCAAGACTATAACACTAGAGTGTTTATGCCGGTAATATAATAGCCCATCCCACAGTGTGAATCTTCCTTCTTTATAGGACTTCAGTAGGGGTTCAGTTAAACTGTTTATGAGTTCAGATGGAGGGGAAGTACTTTCTATGATGTTAATCAAAGTCTTCATGTCAGAGTTGTATGCTTCTCTGATGGAGCTGAACAGTGATTCCTCTAGTTCACATATGTGAATTCCTATGATGGGAGCTTCCAGATTAAACAGGTTAATGTTTAGTATAGGAAATATATCATGATCTTCTGGGTCATGAGCAGGATTGCTAGTATCATTTGGTAGAGCATTTCTGCTAAGACTGTCAGCATTCTGATGTTTAACTCCAGCTTGGTGGACTATTGTCATCTGACCTCTGTACTGTTGTATGGCTATCTGCCATCTTAACATATGCCTGCTAGGAGTTTTCATGTTCATGAGAGTCCTAACAGCATTGCAATCAGTGATTACCACGAAGTTTGTACCTTCCAAATAATAGTGGAGTTTTTCTAATGCCCATACTAGAGCAAGGCATTCCATTTGGCTGGCACCATATCTCTTTTCAGTATCTTTGACTTGTCTAGATATGAAGAGTATAGGTTTCTCTACTGGTTTATCCTCTTCTATTACTTCTTGGTGTAATGCAGCTCCTAATCCTTCCATGCTAGCATCTATGTAAAGTTTGAAAGGTTTAGAATAATCTGGTTGTATCAACACTGGGGCAGTAGTCATAGCTACTTTGAGTTCCTCATAATTATTTAGTCTTTCATGAGTCATTTTGAACAAAGTGTTGTTGTTGCAGATCTCATATAAACACTTGGTGAGGTTAGAAAATTTAGGTATGTACTTTCTGTAATAGCTGCAGAAGCTTATAAAGGATAAGAGTTCCGTTTTGTTCTGGGGCATAGGTCTGTTCATTACTGCTGCTATCTTACTTTGGTCAGCAGTTAAAGTTAGTCCAGAAACAATGTGTCCTAGAGCTTTGAGTTCTCCGTATCCAAAGTTGCACTTTTTCATAGATACTTTTAATCCTACTGCGGCAATTGTTTTAAGTACTAGCCTTACTTTATTCATGTGAGTATCCCAATTGTCTGAATAAATGATAACATCATCTATGTATACCATCATCCAACCTTGTCTGATGAACATTCCTAAGACTGTATCCATCATTCTTTGGAAGTGGGAAGGAGCATTTTTAATACCAAATGGCATTCTGAGATACTCATATATGCCTAGATGACATATAATTCTCATAAATTTCCTACTATTCGGACTGATAGGTATTTGGTGAAAGCCTTTCAACATGTCCATAGTAGTAATGAACTTAGCTTTAGAAAGATTATGTAGAGCGTGGTCAATCCTTGGGATAGATAGGATAATAGTCAGCTTGAGTGTAGTTGTTGAGCATTCTAAAGTCTCCAACCATCCTAGACTTATCATTGTGCCAGGCTATTATCACGGGGGTAGTTACGTCTACTTGCTCATTATGCCCTACTTTCCGTAAGACTTGTAAGTCCACTAGTTCTTGGATGTGGCTTTCTAGAGCGGTCCTAGATTTTGGACTAGAAGGGTAAGCTGGTCTCCTGAGGTTAGGAGGGTAAGGAGGCTTAATAGTCAAAGTTAAGACCATATCATGACCTTTAATATTACCAATGGGATGGTCCTTAGTGCAAAAAGCATTCTGGCTCTCAAAGCATGCTTGGAGAATATCTCTTTTCTGGTTTTCACTAAGCTGGGAATTCAAGGCAGCTTGGGAAAAGTATTCCTGGTTAAAAGTTTCTAAGTGTCTCTCATAAGTGGAATCAGTAGCTTTAGCATTGATATGGCATATTTGGAACTTCTTGTTCCAATCTCCTCCTATAGTGAAATATCTCCCTTTACTCTGGAAGACATCTATCCCGTACAGGCAAAGAGAATCATTTCCTATAATAAAATAATCACATACTCCATTTTGAAGTACTACAAATTCAATCTTTATCTTGATTGATCCTTTAGAGTGAGGGAGTATGATTTCTGTTGGCCATACTCCAATAGCATTGAGAGGTGAGTTACAGCTGCTGAACTTAGCTCGAGGTACAGGTAGTAAGTTTTTCTTCCAGTTTGAATCCTGTTTATCTAAGTAGTCAGTTCCAACACAAGAGCAGAAGGCTCCACTGTCTAGAAGTAATTTTACGGGGGAACCTTGTATCAAGCCAGTGGCATAACAAGTTTTACCACCGGTGTACCCTTTTCCAATAGAAGGTTTGAGGGTTAAGGTCTTAGCTTCAGAAACATGTTGGATTTTCATGTTGGGTGTCCATTTTTGAGGCAAATTGCTATCTTCATTAACAGGGTTAATATATAGGGAAGATTCTATGTTACCTTTGATGACATTAATGGGATTAGTGATAATTAGGTCACATTCAGAGATGGAACCATCAGTGTCATCTAGTTGGGGGTCAGGATTAGTGTCATCCTCTTCTCCTTCAATAGGATTAATCTTTCTTCTGGGTAAAGGACAGTCAGGTCTTACATGCCCTGTTTGGTTGCAATTCCAACATGTCTTTTCTTTGGTCACCAAAGTATTCTTGGCTTCTGAGTTGTTAGGAAGAAGTTCTTTGTTCTTGTTATTATAATCTTCCTTATTCCTAGTAGTTGGTTCTCTGGGTTTATTAAGCTTTTTGTCTAAGCCATTCATGTCAATAGTTTCTTCTAATACTCCTATGAGAGTGGAAAGGTCAGAGTTCATGGGCATTCTGCATCTTACGCTATGGTTAAGTTGTCCTGGACATAAGTTGAGGAGTCTTTCATTGACTTCTTCTTTATCAGCATTTGGGTAGAAGCAGTCTAGTCTTCTCTTCTGGTCAAGGCACCATTTGTGAGGTTTGTCCTTAGATGGATCAAACAAGGAAGTTTTGAAAGTCTTCATCATTTTTCTTTTCCAAATTCTGGTACCAAATTGTTCCTTAATCAAATCTTTCCATGAATTCCATGACAAAGATCCTACCTCTTCTCTCTTATTGATGAACCAGTCAAGGGCTACTCCTTCAAATAGTCTAGGTAGTCTTACTATGGCTATGTTATAAGGAAGTTCATAAGAGGCCAGAGTATAGTCAATAAACCTAATAAAGCTGACATGATTTTATTCTCCTTCTCCGGAGAATTTAGGCCACTCAGTGATAGGGGGAAGTAATTTTAATGCTTGTTCTACTTCAGGAGTGGGACTAGGTCTGAAAGATTCATGCCTTGTTAGTCTTGGTCTAGAAGGTAGTTGGGGCGTACTGTGATACCTGGAAGGTCTGATTTCATCAGAGTCTGCAATGGGTTGAGATAAGTTTATCTTTAGATCTCTGAGATCATTCTTAATCATACCTAATTCCAGATCAAGTTTGTTACTTAATGAATCAATTTTATTAATAATATGAGTAGGTGAAGTGTGGTCTGTTTTATTAATACTTTCTTTGATTTGTTCAATAGATAGAAGAATTTCTTCTTGGATAGCTGAAGTATTGTTTTCTAGGTAATTTATTAGTTCTCCTTTACTCAAACTAATTCTGTCTCTTATTTGTTTTACTTCTAACTCATTAATTTTGATCAAGTTGGATTGGGATTGCATGACTTTACCAAAATCGGTATTTACTTTATCCAATTGCTCATATACTTTATCAAAACATTTGCCAATGATATCAAAGTTATGAGAAACATTTATGGAAAACAAGTTGAAAGTTTCTACGTCTAATTGCGGTAAACTTTCTTCCATTTTCTTGCCAAAGATATTATATTGTCCCACTCTTTGGGATTCTTTAATTTCTGATGGGCTAGAGATCTCTTCTTCCTGTTGTTGTTGTTTCCTCTTAAGGAAACTAATTGGTCCCAAGGATTCCAATTCTTCACGTAACCTTCTACTTCTCTCTTGGGAATCAATTTTTGGAGGGTTATTTGAGTCTTCTTTGCCAAAGATATGGCTTTTCTCATACCGTGCTGGTCTTCCTGGGTCTGAGCCTGTTTGAATAGTTCCCAATGACCCACGTGTTCTTTGACCAATACCTTTATTTTCTCCTCCTTGGAGGAGTCCGGCTGGGGTGGCGTAGGTGGAACGGTATCCTCCTGGGATTTCACGTTCAACAAGGGACGGCCCTCCAACTGTGAGTTGGTCGAGTTGGCGGCCGCGGTCGTTGTCACGGTCGCTCGGATCGGAGCGATCACTGGGTTGATCCTCATTGCGTTCGCGACTGGCATCCTTGCGCACACGGGTTCCTCCGGGCAAAGATCCATATGACGGGGCGCGTCCACTGGCGCGGGTGTTGCGTCTGTTTTGATGCATTTTTAAAGATTATATAAGTTTTTGTCGAAACTTTGTAAAAATAATAATAATTTTTTTTTTTTTTTTTGAGTAATTTTTTTAAAAAAAATATATTTCTCACTTATATGAAGGTTTAAAGGCACTAAGTCCTTGTTCGGGTCAGGTCCGTCCTTGGAGGGTATTCCAACGGGATCTGAGTGGGTTCCAATCAAATCTTGGGACAAATCCAAGGGTCCACAGTCTGGGACGTCCTCTGAGAGGTCTTGGTCAATAAGATCACCAAAGACAAAGTCCACTAGAAAGGATAAAATAATAAAAAATATAAGTTATATATTTATTTATTTTATAATAATTTTTATTATAATTTTCGAGTTTTTGTGATTTTTTTTTTTTTTTTTTTTTTAAAAAAATAAAAAGGAGATCAAAGCTCGCTTTTATAATTTGGATACCGTCTCTTAAAAGCAGAAAGCTTTCTTTGATAGGTTTTCCACTCTTTGTGCTGTCTTAACAAGGAGTTAAAATTGATAATTCTTTCTAACTCTTGTTCCTTTTCTTTTAAGATTTGTTGTTTATAATAAAGAAGTCTCTCCTGTTTCTGTTCAGGAGTTATAACAACAGGCACAAAGTTACGTAATTTTTCTTCTTTTTTCTGTTTCAGAAGATTTAAATAATAATTGATCAATTCTCCGTTGGTTTTTAAATCCACTGGACAAATCAAAAGATCAAGATGAATAATAAGTATTTCTACTTATATATATAAATTTTATTTTTATATAAATAACTGGTCCAGGAGATAATTAATTAAACAATTAATTATTGAGGATATTTCCCGGCCAGACCCCCAGTTGTCAGCTCTCTGATACCAGGAACCTTGCAGTCCTTTAGCTACAGAGAGTGATAAAAGAACTTGGAGCAATAATATTCCAAAGAATAAACACTTTAAAGCTCCAATAATGGTATGGTAAGAGCAAGTGCAAGGTTTATTTGGTTTGGTTATAAATATTTTAAATATAAAATATAAAGAGGGGCCACAGTATTATACTACTGGGGATCTTTACAGACTAGCAACCTCTCTTCAAGGGGCCTCCTTAAGCAGTTTAAGAACCTTGGAATAAATATGGGTGCCTTAGAAAGGACTTATTCCACTAATGGCTGGGCTTAACAGCACACGTGGCCTAGATAGGAAGGGAAACACTCACTCTGAGTACTTGACCACGAAAATCCTGGAGTAATTGGAAGGGTTTCAGAGCAGATGGGGTTGATTGCCTGACTAAACTTCAATGGTTGATTGGTTAATAAAGGTAAATAATACTACTACATACTAAGTCATAAATCACTTGCTTATCTTCATATAAGCACTTGATTAACAATGACACCGTGTCTGATTGATAATAAATAATTCCTGATAACTGATTAACTCCTTCGAAACAGAAGGGCAAAAAGAGCCTGTTTAAATATTCTTTTTGGGTGCTTGAGGACCTCTAGAAGGAGTACTAGCCATGGGCTGAGGCTAGGGGGGCAATCAGGGCAAGATTGGCACGTCCTCAGGGTGCTGTTAGCCTGCTGGCTTTAGATCTGTCAAGGAACAGCTCCTTTTTAGCTGCAGGATCTGTTAATCAATAGATTAGTCATTTTGCTGATCCTGCACTGATCCTCAATTTGTACAGTAAGTACTGGTCCAAAGTGAGCAGACGTGGATGTTTATTGATTCTCCATCCTCTGCTGATCCTGTATGTAATTTTTAATAATTTTTACGACCACTCTTTATGTAGTTTTGTGGTCTTTGAAGGTTCTGATCAACTTATTTTGTGGTGAGTCTGGATCTCTATTTAATTAATAAAAAATACTAAAAATTAGTTACTAACTAATTTTAATTGATTTTTAAGGTTTTTGAACCATAATCTATGCTCGTGTGGTAGCTTTACATATGTAGTGTAGATCCTACTATATTGTAGCTTCTCTGAGCGGTACCTGGATGTCATAGGAGGCGCGGGGATCAGTTCATTCCAATGCGCGCGGGGACTGATCCGCTGCTCAGATTTGCGCGGGGGACTGTACCGCTGCGCGCGTGACTAGGTCACGGGATTACCTGCGCGGGAATTCAGTTGCGCGGGAGTCCAGCGCTGTAGGGACGCGGGGCTGCGTGCGGGAGTTGGCGTACGCGGGAGTCTGACGCTGTAGGAACGCGGGGCTGCGTGCGGGAGTTTGCGTACGCGGGAATCCAACGCTGTAGGGACGCGGGGCTGCGTGCGGGAGTTTGCGTACGCAGGAGACCAACGCTGTAGGGACGCGGGGCTGCGTGCGGGAGTTTGCGTACGCGGGAGACCAGCGCTGTAGGGACGCGGGGCTGCGTGCGGGAGTTTGCGTACGCGGGAGACCAGCGCTGTAGGGACGCGGGGCTGCGTGCGGGAATTGTGACAAAACACAATTTCCCGTGTAACTCCTAAACTACACACAACACCTGGATTTCGACTGAAATTTAGGTGTGAAACCTATACATGACATATCATGTGAAATATTAAAATGACTAAAAAGGTGCCATACTGGTGCCGTGGTCATTTACCATTTTCTATTGAATTAATTAAAAAATATAAGGAGTAAGAATTCAAGGGTGGGGTCAGTGAGTGACCCTACCTTATTTTGGGTGGGGAATCCATTTCTGCAATAATATTTATGGATTTCCTACTCCTTTATTTTATAATAATTTTATTTATTCATTTATCTTTGTTCCTTTTAATTTTGTTAGTATTATTATTGTTGTTACTTTGTCAGGTTGCTCTGTGCTAAGTAGCAGGCTGACAGTATGTGTCAGGTGTGAAACCCCACTGCTTCACTCCTCTATATCACTTTACATAAAATTAAATATCCCCATAATTCCAAATCTTCTGTAGTCCATGCATGCACTAGAATTACTTGGAATCCTCAAGAACTGATACAAACAACTTTTCTCAGGTTCCAACTCAAGTTAGAAACAGAGTTTTCTCAGAGTCAAAACAAAACCAAAACAAGATTCAGGTGCTACACCTGCCGGAAGGTGCCACCATTTTTTTCATGGTGATGTGTCCTCTGGGATTGGAACCCAGGTATCTCATGTGCATGGCAAGTTTAGTACAAACTATACTAAGGACGCTTGCTTCCCAGTGGTCAAGATATGCTTGTAGAGGTCAATGACAATGTGACTTTGTGAGGACATATGATGACTGAGTAACCAACTACAAGCATGCAGGGACTAAGGTCCTGAAGACTGCATGAAAGAATTTATCATATCTCAACACTTGGGACAAACTGGATATGTTTTCTACTGCCTCAGTTTCAGTTCTCTGAAACCAGGAACCTTGCAGTCCTTTAGCTACAAAGAGTGATAAAAATACTGGAATAATAATTATTATTATTATTCCAAGAATAAAAGCTTAGAGGCTCAAATAAATAATATAATAAGAGCAGTTGCAAGGTTTAATTGGTTTGGTAATAAAAGGTTTTCAATATGTATATAAAAGAGGGGCCACAGTATTACACTACTGGGGGTCTTTACAGACAAAGCAACCTCTCTTCAAGGGGCCTCCTTAGGCATTTTAAGAACCTTGGAATGAAGATGGGTGCCTTAGAAAGGGATGATTCCACTAATGGCCGGGCATAACAGCACAATGGCCAAGACAGGAAGGGAAAAACTCACTCTGAGCACTTTACCACGAAAATCCTGCAATAATAGGAAGGGTTTCAAAGCAGATGGGGTGGATTGCTTGACTAAACTTCAAGGGTTGATTGGTTTTAAGAAATAAATAATAATACTACAGACTTGATCATAAATCACTTGCTTAGATTCTTCATAAGCACTTGACTAACAATGACACGGTGTCTGAATGATAATAATAATTCCTGGTAAACTGATCATGGAATAATGGATCCAAAGAGGTCTGTATAAATACCTTTTTGGGGTGATTTTGAGCTTCTCAGGGCAAGTAGAGAGGGTTCTGCTCATGGGATGAGGCTGACAAGCCAGTCAGGGAAAGATTAGCACGTCCACTTGGTGCTGGCAATCAGCTGACTTTAGATCTGCTGGATTTCTGTACTATTTTAGCCACAGGATCTGTTGATCTATTATGGCGTAAATTTGATCATTCTGCACTTGTACTTCATTTGTACTATTAGTATTGCTTTAAAGTGAACTGCTGTGGATGTTTACTAATTTTCCATCATCTTCTGATCACTTCAATAATTTTTAATAATTCTTATGAACAATCTTTATAGTGTTTTGTGGTCTTCAAAGATCAGAGTCAATGATTTACGTGGTAATCCTTGATCTTTGATTTATTATTAAAAAATTTTCTAAACTTAATTTTTATTAATTTTATTCAATTTTTGATATTTTTAGACTTTTACTAATGCATATGTCAACTTGTTACATATTCCAGGCAACCCTAAATAGGTTGTAGCTCTTCTGAGCAGTACCTGGCTGTCAGATTAGTCACAACAGATCCAGACACGGGGATCAGTCAGTAAAGAACCCCGCGGTAGGATCCGCTGCATGCGTGGCAGAATTAGCTGCGCGCGGGTCTCTAGTCCGCAGGAAACTGCTACTACAAGTACGTAGGGGTATGTAATGATGCGGGGCTGCGCGGGGGAATTGTGACGTAACACATTTTGGTGTGTAACTCCTAAAATATACACAACACCTCAATTCTGAGTGAATTTTAGGTGTAAACCCTATACGTGACAACACGTGTGAAATTTTAAAATGGCCAAAAGGTGCCATACTGGTTTTTTAATTTTTATTAATTTTCTTTTTAATTATTTTAAAAATGTAAGGACTTGGATTTCAAGGGTGGGGTCAGTGAGTGACCCTACCTAATTTTGGGTGAGGAATCCATTTCTTTAATAATATTTATGGATTTCTCACTCCTTCTTTTGTTAATTTAGATATTCTTATTTTTTATATTTTTGTGTTGCTATGACAGCTTGCTCTGTACATAGTAGCCAGCTGACACTCAGACTGTTCTATAAATAGAATATAATTCATTTTAGATTGATTATGATCTAAGAAACATGAAATCATTCAATAAGTGCAGAATAATTTACTTCAACTTTGCCCTTATGATCTTTTTTTAAAAAAATATAATCTCAAGTCCAACAAACCACAAGAGCATCCACAATCTTGTTGGTAAACCTGCTCATTAGCTAATCCTACCTATCACAACCTGCAATTGTGTCCTAAATAGGATATTGCACAAAGCCAACTCCATATCTTTGGTCAAAAATTCCCAAATTTATTAAAATTTATGGAAATTGTTGTTAGAATCCAAAATGTAGTTGTGCACTATGGGATTTCAACCCTTGACCTCAACATTCATGGGTGATGCTTTAACCACTAAGCTAAGTGTTCCATTGCCAGATGGGCCATTGTGCCTGTCCACTCAACAAAGGTTTGCTTGGTTTTAGCTGTAAAGACCTGATGTGTTGTTTGAAAATGCTGTTCAGGCTTTCAGCACCAAGACTTAGAATCCTTGGGTGGCAGTCTGCATAAGAGCAGATTTGACTCCAACACTTGTTACCACTGGCCCTCAGCAGGTTTCCCATGCCCTCCATAACTCCACAACACATACCTTCATCAAGTCATCCATCAGTCACATCCAACATATCATTCCATCATGAAAATCTCCACCATATCGTCCTATCCTCCCATCCTCTGTAGTTTGATGTGGAACTTGCCGAGTGGTTGCGGTGGGGTGGACAATTGCGGCCTGACCCTTGTTAGCTATCTGGCGCACGGGTTTAACGAGTGCAATTGCGTTTCCCACTCGCTACAGCCCTCCGATGCTTTTTTTCTAGCTAGCGAGGGCTTAGCTAGCAAAAAGTTATTGAGCACGATTCGGGATGCTATGAACAGAAAATGATGAGAGGTTTACCCAAACCCTTCTTAACATCCACGCGCGCAAGGGTTTGTTAATTGACAAACTTTTTGACGCCCCCCAGCGCTTTCATCTCGACTTGAGATCGACGGGGCTTGACAGCTCGTTTACTTTCACAGGGTAAGCCGCCCTACCCTAGTTCTTTGTGCATAATGTGATTTACCCATCTGGAACTTCAAGTCGAGTTGGCTGGTGACCCCTAGAGCTCTGGAAATTCAGCTTGGCGGGCGATCCTAAAGCCCTTCATAAAAGATGACATAGCGCCAATCTCCCGAGCTGTGATGGGTTTTTACGCCAAACACGCAGGAGTTAAACAGTCCTGTCAATTAAATTTGCGAGAACAAATTCAACATGTTGAAGAGGGTGACATTGGTTGTATTTAGGGAAAAAAATAAACAGGACAAGTTCCATGGCTGTAATGCGGGCAATAAGTTGCTCTGAATAAAAAAGTAAGATTATTAGGCTGGGAGGCATTATTTGGAAAGAATTGGAATTGTTGAATTGAAACAAATTAAATCATTATTCGGAAATCACAAAAAGTATTACGGCGGAATCAATTCAACTAAAATTCCGAAAGGAACCGATTCAAATCCACCACAAACCAATGCCTTTGGATTATCCTGATCACATCGGTTTAGCCAGCTCGTCAGTCGTGTTTAAAATGTGAACGTCGCACTTGATTTACCGTGCCCGACTGAGTAAACCACAAAGGAAGAGAAAAACAGTCCTACTGTAATACCAATTGCAACTTGAACCATACGGAAACCTACGAAAAATGACAAAATCAGACCCTGATTGATTGGCCCAAAGTTTGTTTGCTATGTTACACTAACCGATGACCAAACCATTACTGTAAGAATCACCCGAAGCTGAATGATATGTCATCGCGAGACCACCTGCCGCTGCGATCCCTGAAGGAACCAAGAATAGAACGCCAGTAACCATGCTAATGAAGAAACAAAAACATCAGTTTCTAATTCCTCAAGGAATTCGCGAGATTTCCAGCAGCAAACCTGGTGAAAGCTGTTCCCTTGAAAATCCGTGAGTACATATTTCCTAGCAAGCCGATTACAAAAGCACCCAAGAATGAAACCACATCGGAACGATCAAATATCTAAGACGCGCAAGTCAAACGCTTTAAAGTAAGCACACGTAGTGATGATGTCACGTTTTTCTGGAATAACAAAACGAGCTGCAGACTTACAAACTTGTTGGCAAAGTAATTGCAAACCCAACCTATACAGGCGATGGTAACCATCACAGGCATTTGCTTGGTCCAGATAGGCTGCAAATTCCAGAGACTAAGAAAGAAGGAAAACAAAGGAACCAAAAGAATCGACCATAGAGGATTGACGCTTTGTCGCCACCATTCCCAAGAGGGATCCCGATAACATTGGATACGTCCTTGGTGGAGCACTTCACTCTCACCAACCCCATTGATTGCGGTACCATTTGTAAACGTAAAAACGCCATTCAATACCGGGATGGTTCCATTCATCCCGCTGAACGAACCGGACATGGTATATATTGGGGCAGCAGAGGGTACCTGACTCAAAATACGAGCCTTCGGATCTATGAGATAATAAAAGTCTGATCCGATTGAAATTCCGAAACCCTATTCCAAGAAAAACAATTATTAGAATCAAGTTTCTAGGCAACAACACCGGGGAATCTTACCAAAAAAAGCGAATAGATTACGGCGTAAATCATTTTTACAGAGCCGGCGATCATATTTTTCGATGCCAATTCCAACGAGCCGCATACTAACAAGCAGATGGTTAGCCACAAGCGTTTTTTACCGAGAGTTCTAGGTTGGAGCTCACGGATCACGTAACCAGGCAAGATCAGCACTACCCCGGAAGAAGAGAGGGACTCGTAGCAAAAATAACCAGTTTTCGCAAGTCCTCTTGAAATGAAAGAGACTAGAGTTGCAACCGAAATTTCGAAGATACTCGAGTACAATTGGTTTTTTGATGCCTTCAACTGCATGAATGCTAAAAAAGTTCCGAATGCGCCAGAAACCCACTGAAAATGGCAATTGACTCAGGATTTGTGTAATACTTTGATAAGATCATAAATCATTCTTACAGCGTCAACGAAACTTCCTGCGAATCCCAGGATGGAAATGATCCAGCAGCAAAAAAATGCAATGATTATCCTTTGCCATGAGCTGTAGAGGGGACTTTCGTTCAAAATCTTGTGAAGTGCTGCACTCCCCTCTCCCACCCCAGTATGATCATGAACAACGGATTTGTAGATATGATGCACCCGATGAAGTTGTCCCAAGGCGATCCCACCATTAGCTTTAACCTGAAGCGCGCAAAAACAGACTTTAAAAAGACCGCCATTGCCAGTAGTTTGAACGAGAAGGCTTACGAAATGAGTTTCAGATGTTCGGGTGTCATAGTCTCCAAAAGTAGCGATGACAAGCGATGGCAAATGCACAAACTGAGCGTCTATCTCAAGCACCCGAGCGGTCGCAATGAGTTGAGACTCCAGACGATGACTAGGGGCACCAGTCATCATTAAAGCTTTTGCCAGCTTCAGAATAAAATTTTGCCTTTTCAAAATGTCTTGATACGAAAGAGTTAGCCTGGATTACCATGTGACGATCTGTCGCAAATAGAAAAAGAGCTTACCAGCCACGTGCCTGGTAATAGTAGCTCTCCTCTCTTTGACCTTCACCTTACGATTATGAAATTTTTCCTGTACCGCGTCGACCACGTCTCGAAACGTCATAACGGAGCGGGCACTTGCTATACTGCCTACATCACTCTCTCCACCAAAATCTGAATCACGAGCTTTTCGGCCCTGCCTGGAAGACTTGCGGCTTTCATACCTGCGTTTGGGAGCACGATCCTCTCCCGATGCATTCCACGATGGCGCTGAACTATTTTTGCGGCGAGTCATCCTGGAGTCTGTAGAATTTTGCCGACTGGTCGCAACACTTTCTCCCGCAAAAGTCGTGGCGGAAGCTGCAGAGTCGCACCTCTCAATTTTACTACTGTTATTATTACCATACAATTCTAAAAGATGCGATAGCACTCCTCCCTTCAATTTGGAAACACCAGGAGTTACCTCAAAACCCTCATCGAGCGATTCCTCCACTTGGGTAGAAGTCGGTTGAGCACTTTTTGCCAGTGGTTTTCCCGAGCGCCGGCTTATATGCGAACCAACAATCTCAGCAGCCTTACGATTCGGTTCTTTCTCGACGACGTCCTCTGTGGTAGCCCTTCGAAGCGATGGCTTGAAAGGCTGACTAGTCCTATGTTGCGGGTCGCCGCGCGCGATTGACCCCCCCGTGTCAAATCCGCTGGAAATGGTGACCACAGAATGAGGCTTTGAGCCCGATTCGAGATCAAAGAGCGAGGCTGGGATATCCCCTGCCCTTGTGAGTTCTTCGGGTAAGGTTTCGTACTCTTCGAAGGCATCGTACATTCTCTTTCGATCGGGAATACTGTCGGGCATCTTCGGCAAACGTTCTGGATCCTCAACTTCAACTTGTGAGCGGCTGTTAGAATGATGTCTTGGGTTGTATGTCTTTTCGGGATAACATGGTGGTTGGACATCGAAATCTCCGCCGCGAGATGAAAATTTGGGCGCCGGCGGTTGGCTGATTCGGACATGTGGTTTGTGCCCTGTTGATAACACTGTAGAAGGAGCTTGAGATGAGGTTGGCGTAGAATTTCTGAAAGAAGGAGGTTCCTCGTCAGGTTGAGCTGGAAAGGGAGCTTGAAAGTTAGAAGCAGGTAAATTATTTGAATTGAAATATTCAACGCCCGAAGAATTTTTGGTAGATTCGAAACCGTGCTTAGGCTGCTCAGCATATGCTGCATGATGAGACCTTTCAGGGTACGACTGGGAAGTTCGACCTGTAGTCGATTCTGTGTGGTTAATCGGATGAGGTTGTTGCGAGCAAGGAGATAACCCTTCTGCTTGTTCGCTGGGAGCAACTGCCTCATCACCGGGAGTGTTGGACTCTGAAGCCGACGGAAAGTATTTTCCGGAGACCAGGTAAGCGGCGGGAGTCGCTGGTCTATCTCGTGATGAACGCCGCGTCGCTAAGCCGTCAGGTAACTCGATTGATGACGGGATGCAGGTATCTTCGGTGAACCGGACCGAGCTTCGACGCCGCTCAGCTAGACTTTTTGTCTGATTGCCGGACATGATGAGTTTACCAACTGCGGCAGGTCAACGTGAGTTTGGATACTAAGCGTGAAATATTTAAGTAGAGCAGCTGTGGTAAAAAGCAAGCCAAGTCAGTTCTGTGGGTAATTAATTACTCGGCCAGCAAAGGTTTGGGAGTGTTTCGATTCAAATTCGTCTGAATAGTGAGAAGGGCTATTAATGGACAAGTCTTTCCAGGTTGAAAAGGATTGCAAGTCTGAGTGAGATGTGGACGAGGGATGTTATTAGGTTTGATGAACGAGTGCCACCGAGCTGGGATAGAGGTTTATATTTATAGGCTACTCAAACTGGCCATTAAGTCGCAGAGCTATGCTTCCAGCTCTAACTCATACCAGCTGCTCTACAGGCGATTACAACCTGGGCCAGGAGGATGGCACCGGGGAAAACTTACCACGGTGGGCTGGGATACAATACATCCCGGTTAGCCACTTTCACTCATTTCGAAATGATGCAGCGGCGAAGAAGGCTGGTAGTCTGCCATTGTGGAAGTTGTTGATGCAAACAGGGCAAAGAAGCAAAAAATTTGCAGGTTAGCGGACTCGTTGGTAGCTAACAGTCTAACCAGGTGCAGGTCGTTTCAAGCATCAATGGCAAACCTGAAGTTGGCCGGTACACACTCTCTCTCCGTCGGGATCACATAGTGCGAATCACATCTACCCCTCACGTGAGATTTATTATCGCTTCTACCAGCATTTGTTCTTGACACTTCGTATGTAAGCAACAAGTTGACGCAATACCAAGCATTTTGTGCCGATCGCTTTATGAGAGTGTCCGTCCACAAGGAATATTAAAACACGCTGTCCACTTTTTTTCGCGGCTCGGTCGTTGACGTGCGGGCGAGGCTTGATAATACATCTCGTGTCGCTGCACTCTTTATCCTTCCAAAGTAGGTTTTTGGAGATAGCTTGTCTTCAGAGGCCAATCCAGATTTTGTTCTCGACTGATCTGAGCACAAGAGCCCTGAATCGATCCCGCCGATGAGGCGATGCTCCACGTAGTAAAGGTTTGATTTCTGGTGGAGAACGGCATGAGAAAGTATCTTGGGAATCTGAGTCGGGGCTTTCAAGTTTGACGCCCCATCGAATCGATGGAGCTTGTAATCAATTTCATAGTTACAAGCTGATTTTGCGGCGCCAGAGTTGACGTCTCTCTTGATCAAACGCTGTTAGTCAAGCCAAACGCATGTGGGATACCGATTGATTATGACTTGGCTTGGGGGCGCCCCTTATGCCCAAAAAATTGTAGTATGCCCCAATCAATCCCGCCAATCGGTTCGTTCCCCTCTGTCATTTCAATCACTTTCAGAAAGCAAGCGGAGATTATAGAAGCTGGCCTATCCAAAAAAAAACCAAGCCTCCTCCCTTAGCGTCCAGAGCTTGCGAATGAAAAAATTAGCCACCAGGGCAAGCAAAGCTGGATCTCGGTCAGTTTCTTTCTTTCAAAAATCCCCATGATTTTCCCAGCTGTGATGAAGCAGAAGATGGCATTGCATATCAGGCTGGCTGCTGCTCACAGCCGTTTCTGTTCAGACATTGGTCTGGATTATGACACCACTGTAAAATGTTTTCCGGCATTCGTATCAATATGAACATAAATAAGTACATCAGCTGGTATTCACGAGTGTAGACTCGATGCGACAGATTGCATTAGTAATTTTCTACTTACCTAGAATTTGATGAGATAACAATATGTGGGCAACCTATTGGGTCGCGCCCACAAGCTCTCCTTGTACATAATGAAATAATTTGATCGCTACTGTGCCATGTATCGCACTTTAACTCGTAACTTTTTGTCCTCCGGGAATCTGTTGTCGAAAATTCTAATCTGCATACCAGCTTCGTAGTCTAGCGGTAAAGCAGGCACCTACAGTTAGTCCTGGCGACGGCGATGCGAATCTCGTCTTTCAACACGTGGGCTGGCTGAACCAATGGGGCGATATCACCAGTGTGGTGAAGATCACCTGCCGTCATCGGTCTCCAGTTAAACCGTTGATTGGCGTCGTCTCAGGTTTGTTTCAACATGCCTACGAATATGCAAACAGGCAACGAGCAACTTAGTTGCTGGTACTTGCCCTATCTTATCTCGCGTCCGTTTTTTAAAAAAGTGTAATTTCGCCAATAGCATTATGCACATTATGAATGCCAGAAAGACAGCATTTTGTCTTGGCAGACCGGAGAACAAGACGCCAAGGGAGGGAGGCTAGGCAAAAGAAGCCAACAAATAGAAGGGAAAGGGTAGATCACAAGCGAGGGGGCTGATAGTAGAGAAGGGACGGACGCCAGTAGTTGGTACATCGAAACTTCGTTATTTATGTAGAGTTCGACCAACGATCTTCGAGCCGGCTTGACCTGCTTAGGAACTTTGCCAGGGCTGACTCAGCTCGTTTTTCTTGGAGTAATCAATCAAGGCGATTGAGATTGACTTGACGCCGATTTGTCGTAGGCTTCGCTTGAGGTCCCCCAGTGAGTCTCGCCCTTGCTGGGGCTCTGATTGAGGGCCAAGATTGCTCGGGCACATGTCACGTGTGCGAGTGCTTCGCGGGACTAAATGACATGAGCTCTAGGAATCACCGACCTTTCCTCATTAACTCATTGCTCAGGGCAGCTTGGTCGAACGTTTCTCATTCAGTACAGTTTGCACTCGACTTACAATCACATATGTCAATAAATAAACATCTATCTAGGAGACCTTCACCCATGTGAAGTAAACGCTTGATAAGGGGGTCCCTATGTAACAAGCCCTATCATTCGATCAAGACTTGATCATGATTTGGACCCCGCACAAGCGGTCTGGGCGCTAATCCGAGTCCTGTGTGACCCATGCTAAGTCTAAGTTGCACAGGCGCCCAGACGCGCTTTACGCACCATAATGAGATCTATCGTTTGGTCCTAGTTGATTGTGCTGTAACAAAGTCTATCGTTCGGACACTTTTAGCCACGACTCCTGGATCGTAGGCTCTGCTTACAATCCAGACTAGGTTAGCCCCGACAGATTGTCCTGAAGATTAGACTGCAACTGAATCCTGCTCGGATCTCAAATTAGACACTGAACTCGCGAATCGCTACCGGGTCCAGGGTATTTAGGAAGCTTAAGTATCGCTGCAATTGGTAACTTTCCGATTTGGCGACTCACAAGTTTACCAAGCTTCTACACTCCTTTCCAAAACATTATCCTAACCTGCTATCGCTATAAGTTGGTAGCTTCAAATCATTCCTTCAGACACCAAGGGGTTCGTACTTCTTTGAAGGAATCACCGCCATTTTTTTGCAAGCACATCATTGTTTCTCGAGAATTTTACCTTGTGGAAACTCCTGAAACATCTGCATCGGTATAAATACTCCAATCTAGAGTTTATTGCACCTCTTCTTACCTCCGATCTACTTTCGCACTCTAGCCCATCTCTTCGCACATCAGCCGAACATATACATACCTCAACAAAAAAAAACCCTTGATACTTTTCTTGCGTGGAAAAAATGATTCGCGTTCATTTCTATCCAATCCTTTTTATATTATACGTCCATTTATACCAATCTTTAAGGCTACCTATTGATTCCTCTAACCAACAGAAAATACATTCCAGAAAAGCTTCATCTCGAGTCTATGGAAGGGCTGTACCGGCTCCGAAGTTACGCGCTGCATCTACTGTTTCTCAATGCCAACCAAGCATTACAGATTTCGAAACTTGCACAAACTCTTTACCTTCAACATGGGTTTCTTTATCAAGGAATCCTAACTCCTACAAAATGAATCCTGGCGGCGGCGTGGATCTTGTTCTCAATCCTGCTGCAGGTCCGGTCGCCGTTTCTCACGACGGTCAAACTAATGACAAGTTAGGTGACGGGGCGACATTGAATTCTACCTTTGCGCTCTTGTAAGTCGGATACTCATGATAATATCTTTAGGGCAAGTAGATTAATATTTATTTGTCAAACTTGGGAACAGGTACGGAAAGGTTACCTTCACCGTTACTGCAACTGATGTACCTGGATCAGTGACGGCACTCGTGCTTCTTGGGGCTACCACGGCAGATGAAATAGACATTGAAATTTTGGGAGGCGACCCGAGCCATTGGCAAACAAATGTTTTTAGACCCGCGCCGGGAGAAGCTGAGCCACTTTACGGAGTTTTCGGCGGGATTGAGTTTTATCCCAAAGGAACAGCTGGTAGTACTCATACCTACGTCGTTGATTGGAGTCCCGAAAGGGTAGGTTTTCCATCAGAAAATATAATCGGATAAATATTGACGTCCGGATCAACCCATCCGAACAGATTGTGTGGTCCGTTGATGGCCAAATAGCCCGAACTTTGACTCCTGATCAGACACTACACGGTGAATATCGGCATTACCCTTCGGCTCTGTCACGCATTCAGGTAAATGGCTTTGATCATGAGTAGGTTTTCCTTTAGTGGCCATGATTTTGTTAACGTTTGAAATCCAACTCAGGTCGGATTATGGGATGCAAGCAGCCCAGTGGGAACTAGCCAATGGGCGAAAGGGCCGATTCCATGGTAGGTAGACCTGATAATCTTTATTTTTTTTGAATAGTTTGATTGAAATATTGACCTTTGGGGCGTTTCATCCTAGGGAACAACGTCATAACATACCAATCAGCGCTTCTATCAAATCCATCAGGGTCGAGTGCCCATATTAAGGCCTATTAGGCTACATAACTTCATTGCATTCATTCATTTGATCAATTTTTACCGAAGGAAGCCTCTATTGAGTGTTTTCATGCACGGGTGTTGTTTCACATCCTTTTGCAAACCAAATTTGTCTTCCAATCTAAGCCCAATAGGCTCAGATTCAATTTTGGCTAGATTTTCTTGCAGTGAGATGGTTTGAGGAAAGGATTAGATGAAGGTAAATACGCTGATGTTCATGGTATTGGGGCTGACATTTTTGGAGTATCTTCCTTGAAATCAAATTCTGGCCACTGAGAGGGTTTCTTGTCACATGACCACTGATAGGGTTCTTTGTTAGCACTGCCATACTTTGAGGATCACCAGCAATTTCCTTGAGATTGATGAAGTCCTCATTTTGGGTGTGAAAATTGGAAAAAGTACTGTTTGACTTCTTACCAAATATTTCATCCATCTAGTTATAAAAAGAAGTTGATTACAATCTATCAAAAATTGATCTCATTGCCTTTAATTTATCAAATTCATAAATACCTGAACATGCTGAGATGGAAATTCAGTGGGCTTTTTTTTAATTTCCTGAGTATCTCTTGAATTTATCTCTCATATTTTTTTCTGAAAAACCAAGGCTTTGTTTAGTTTTCTTCTTCAGATCATTGGCCATCATCAGATACCCATTTGATTTGGAATATGTAGTTTTACCAACACAAATTGTGTTTCTATCTCCAATGCAAGTATTACATTTTGCAGGGGCCTTCAGCCATTTCAAAAATAAGAATTGATACATTCAATATTTATGGCAAATTCACTATTTTTGGTGTAGCCTCATAAAACCATAAAAAAACAAAGTGATCCTGAAAATAGACAGGACTTTGCCTTTTGTAGTGGAGCATTCCAGAAATTTTAGTGCCTACTTATGGAACTATATTCAATTTATACAATATATTCTTATCATGTCTTCTGAAGTTGTCTGTATCATTCTTTCAGCTAGACAATCATTCTTTGGATGATAAGCTATGGGGGAGGATAATTTAGTTCCTACTAGATCAAAAAAGATTTTTCAAAAATCAAATGTGGAATTTGGATCTCTGTCACTAATTATATTTCTTGGAAAACCTAAATCACTGAAAATACCATTCCAGAAAAATGTTGCTAGGGCAATAAATAATTGTCTTTGTAGCATGGCAGGAGCCTCAGCCTTTTAGAAAATCTGTCAACTATTACCAATACACAATTGTGATTATCCTTCCCTCCTGGAGGTAACCCAGATAAAAAATCCATATTAATTGTACAAAATATCTCTTTAGCCTCTTCTATGGATTGAATTAAGCATATCTCTCTCCTGTAGATTTATTAGCTTTTTGGAATATTTCAAAGAAGTCACAATAGACCAAAATAGTGCTCCTCCAACCTTGCCACCAAGATAATTACTTTTATTCTATCTGTTTTTCTTTTCTTAAGTAAATTTACTGGGAAAATATTATCATGGGATTCATTCAGCATTAACTGCAATGACTATAATTTATCAAATGAAACTAAAATCCTGTCTCATCTTTCACATTTCTTTCCTTGCAATCTCCTCTTCTTTTTTTTCTCTTTCCCCTTCTACTTCTTTCACACAAATGTCATGACTTTCTACAGTCCAAAATCTCTACTTCAACTCATGCTTAGGACCACAATGCTAGGAACTCAGACTGTCAACCACCACATACTTTCTCAACTCAATCAATTCCTTTTCACTCAACTCAACCCAACCTCAATAGTACAACTCTTCCCTTAAAAGCGTCTCAATAAATCCTCTCACCTTTTCTTTTCTCATCCCTTTCTTTCTTCCTTTCTTTTTCTTCCTTTCTTCTCTTCCCAACTAGCTTGTGCAACTTCTGCCTGGTAAGACTGTCACATCCCAAACATGCTTTCTCTGCAATTTGGGTCCAAATCTTCTAACATTATTTGCCTCTATCAAAGTAATCTGTCATCCTTTTACTCAGACTTTCAAAACTCTGAAATTCATCCCATCTCAACTCTTAATCTTGTTGACTCTATCTCTCTTTCCATTCTTGATCCCTCTTATTGTCTTTTTTTCTAAAACTTTTCTTGTCAGAAATCCAACAAATTTAAAAGCCAAAGACCATCCCAATGACCTCAACTGGACTCATGGAGGGATCAAGCAACAACATTTTTTGCCAAATCATTCTCAAAGCCGCTCTTGATGCTGTTCCCATTCTCACAGACAAAAACTGCTCAATATGAAAAAAAAAATTATGATTCTTCTGGAACTCAAAGGCTTCAAAGAGTCTCTGGGAGATGGTTCCAAAAATCTCAGTTCTACAGAGGATATGGAAACTTGTGTTATTATTCTGTCTCAAATTGAGTCAATAACCCATAACAACGTTTTCAATCCTACAAACATTTCTTCTTCTAAGCTTCTCTGGCAAACCATCAAGGAATGGTTTGCCTCCTCCCAGACAGCCAATTGTGCTTAGATCTTCAATGAGTTCCTATATCAGCAATTCAAACCCAAGTCAATCAACCCTTTCATCACTGAAACAAAAATTTTGATGAAGATGATAGACATTGTAATTGACCTGCTGGACAACATCCTTGCATATCTCTTTCTTTTAAAGTTTCCTTTGACTCTTCAATCTCTCTGACATAAAATAATTCACTCTGATAAAAATATTTTGGTAAATCTTGTTCTCAATAATCTTACACAACTTGATAACAAAGCTAATTCCAAGATCAAAGACACTTAACTTTCAGCTTGATCATATTTCAGAGCAAGCTGAAAAAGCAACATCAAAATAGCATAAGAAACAAAAATGAATAATAATGTATGAAAGGAGAAATAAGATTAATAAAATTATTTCAAATTATGATTTTACATAAAATTTAAGGTAGGGTCCCCCACTGACAGCTACCTCAAATTCCCACTCCTTATACTTTTAAATAATTTATGAAAACTGCCAAGAGGCACAAACTTGATATTTTTGCCATTCTAATATTTGACATGCAACCCTACAGATAGGTTACCTAGTCCAAATGAAGTCAGAATACATGAATTCTGTGAAATGGAGGAGTTAAGGGTGGAAATTTGATTTATTGCAATTCCTGCACGCAGACGCGGCAACTGATACATCTGAACATGGCTGAGAAACAGCACTGTTGCCCTGTCTGCATATCCTGACAAGCCAAGTATGCAGTCCAGGGAAGCTGACAAGTACGCAGCCATGGGACTATGGGCTGACAGGCTGAAAAACAGCATTAGAAGCTGAGGTACCAAGTAAAGGTACTACTACTAATACAGAAACTTACAAAATATGTAATAAATGTCCCCACAGATAGTAGAAAGTCCAAAAATACATAAAATTATATAAAAATACTTAAATGAATTTTCTACATATTTTTACAAAATATCATGAGAAAATACCAAACTGTCAAAAATGAGATAACTAAAGCTTGAGAAACATCTTAAAATACTTTAAAAATACAATTTTGAGAACTTCAAGATACCAGTATGTCATGGACATACTGAGGAAACTGAATATGTCAGTTCATTACATATATTCCCATAGCATATATTTCTAGTTGATTATTTTAAGGAAATCAACAAATTTTAGAAAATAAGGACTGAAATCATTATTATGATTTTGATCCCATCAGCTAATACATAATGAGAACTCATCTTACATCAGATTAACCATGGGTGTTTCTACTAAGAAGATATAATAACAAACTGGGAATATTTATTAAGGATAATTGATGGGATAATGATCATGTGGATAAATAGGTGTTATTCACATGCCAAAACATCAATCAAAAAATAAATAATTTCCATACCCTGTAGAATTATATGCTACCCGTGTTATAGCCCCAAGAACACATGATTTTCTACCACTGGCAAGCCTGCTAGCCTTAGCATCCGTCCCTCAGAAGGACAGAATTGGGACCCAAAAAGCTATAAATAAAGAGCTCTTTTGAGCTTATTGATACCCCAGACACAGTTATATTTAAATCCAGACAAAGTTCCAAGGTAATCAAATAGTTATAGCAGATAATTAAGTGATTTATGGATTTAGTCTGATTGATATTATCCATCCCAAACACTTTTTTATCAATTTAAACTGCTGAACAACCTTTTTACCCCAGATAAAGGTTTAACCCATCATACATGTCTCAAAAAGGTACCCAAAGGATTAAATAACATAAAAGTGAGTTTATTATCCTTTTTCTATCTTGGGAGCTTGTTTACAAAGCCCTGTCACTCCATCATATATTTTATATATATATTATCTTTGGGCAATATCTACTTGAAGAATATAAATTGAAGGATCCATTGTAACCAGGCCTACATGTTTTCAAAGTGAATTCCCTGAAGAAGAGGTATTAAAGATCCCCAATATCATTGTGGCCTCTCTTTTTATTTATTTAATAATAAATTTATTAACATTGATTAATAATATTCAATCATAACCAAACCATTCAACCTTGCAATTGCTTTATCCAAATATTTTATTGATTTTTGCTGCATTTATTGAATAATATATTTATTATCTATTCTTTCACCTCTGGTAGCTAAAAGATAGAAAGGGTCTTGGAATCCAGGATGCTGAAATAAAATATCCAACACTGCTCTCATTGTCTCACAAAACCCCAAGAAACCTGTTCCTCAAGAATTATGCTGCAAGAGAGGTTATCATAATTGCTTATCTACAGATCATCCCAAAGAGAAATGTTGGGATAAACCCAAGAATCTTGCTCCCAATTGGCCAAATTAAGCGCAAGCCAACTGGAGAGCTCAAGCCAATTAAAACGCCAAGGCAGAAGAATTTTCCCACTATAATGCTTTACTTACTGCCTGGATTGAAAATGTCAACCAAAACATCCAGATTATTTTTGAATCTGGTACTTCCTGTCATTTTTTTAACTAACCCAAATTCTTCACTTACTTTTAAAATTGCCCCAAGACAACTCAATCAGCATGGAAAAGGAAGTTGCTAAACTTCCTATTAAAGGAAAAGGGAAAGTCAAGCTACTCTGGAAGGACTCAGTAGTTACTCTTTCAAACTGCTTTTACATTCAAAATCTTGTTTTCAATCTCATCAGCCCTGTAAAACTAATCTTCTTGAAAAACTGGTCCCTTTACACTGACAGAAACCAATTTAAACTCCTAACCAATTCCAAACTGGTCTTCTCCGGTTTTATTCAAGGAAAATTGTTCATTATCAATCTTCCATCTTCAATTGGCCTCAATCACAAGCTTTTTTGCCTTTCTCAAAAAGAATACAGCATTGAAAAACTCAAAAATCTTCATCTTTCTCTTGGTCAAGCCAGTACCTACTGTCTCAAAAATCTTATTCCCATGCTCCCTGACATCACTCTTTCCCAGTTCCAGTGCAAAGAATGCATATTTTCCAAACTAACCAAATATCCTTTCAAGAACACTGCAAAACTTGCCTCAAAACTGTTCAAACAGCTTCATGTAGACCTCATTTGTCTATTTTCATTCTCCTCTAGAAATGAAATGAACTATATAATGACTGTTATTGAAAATTAATCTGTCTACATCCCAGCAATACCTCCTCAGAAAAAATCCAATGCAAGCTTGCAACTGCAATCAATTCTAAACTTTGAGAAGAAGAAGGAAAACTTCTATCCAGCCACCATATTTTTCAATGGCAATGGCAAGTTCTCCTCTTTGGAACTCAAGAATTTCTTCCAGTAAAACTTGATACAACATCTTGTTTCCAAACCATATCATCACAAGCAAAATTCAAAAGTTGAAAGGGACAATAGAACTCTCACCAAGTCCATTTGCTCCATTCTCCATAGTTCCAAGCTTCCACCCAACCTTTTGGCTGAAGTTGCTAAATTCGCCAGTCTTTCCCTCAACAAAATTCCTAAATCTCCTCATTCTTCTTCTCCTTATCAAATGTTCAGTCACGTACCTCAACAATCTCATTCCTTGAGGCAAAAAATTTAAGGATTGCAGCCTCTCCAGAACCCTTGTGGGTTAAAACCCTGCCTTTCTCTCCTATCAAATCTTGAAATCTGAAAACACCATTAACTCCTCTAAACATATAAAGATCATCAATCAAGATTCCTCCAGCCCTTAACACTCCTTTTCATCTCCACCTGAAGATACCTCCCTTCATATCTCTTCCAATGATGATCTTCCTCTTACCTTCCTTCCAAACCTCAGTTCTAGCACCAAAGAAATCAACAATGACTCTGCAGGCCCCAAACTTCCTTCTGTCACCTCTCCATCTCCACCTCTTCAGTCTGAAGAATACCTTTCTGACTCACACTACAACTTGTCCAAAGATCTTGAAAATCAACTCAATCCCAGATACTCATTGCAAAATTTATCTACCATCCTTCCTCCTCAATGCTACGGCTATCACCACTATTATGTTCCCAAATCCTTTGAGAAAGCCAAGAAATGCTTTGACTCACTAAGTTGGAAAACTCAATGGATTGTGAAATCCAAAGCATTGAAGATCATGACATATGGGACAATTACTACAGACCCAAACCAGTCAAACCTCTCAACACTACCTGGGTATACCACCTCAAAGACAACTCTCATGGACACGCCTATCTTCAAGAGCCGTCTCTTTGTTCAGGGTTTTTAACAAATTGACAGTCTTGATTATCAAGAAACCTTCTCACCCACTGGAAAGGCTGCATCTCTTTGAATCATCCTCCTCTTTGGTTTGTTTCATTCTCTTCCTATTGCGCAACTAGAAGTGAAAAGTGCTTTTCTTCACGCTCCTCTTTCCAATAAAATCATTATAAATAGAACTAAAGTATTGAAAAAAAATCTCAATATCCAATCCTCAAGAAAACAATTTACAGATTTGAACTGGCTCCAGCAAAGTGGTTCAAGAACTTGACTTCTTGGATTCACAAACAAGGCTTCCACAAGTCAAAATCCAATCCCTGTCTGTAAATTCATTCCTCCAGCAATTCTGTCCTCTTTTTCATGTGAAAGACTTTATTTTAGTTTGTTCTGGCAATGAATTCCAAAGTTTCTTAAGCAATTTCCCAATTCTAGTCATCACAAGCCCAACACTATTCTTGGGATGAAGTTCAAACAAGTTGGTGATAAAATTTTTCTCTCACAACCAAAACACATAGATCATGGTCTTGAGGAACTTAAAATGACAGACTGAAAACCATCCAATATTGCCCTAACTATCAACTCCAATCTCACTCCAGCCTTGGATGAGGAACACAAATAATTCTGTTCTCTTAACATAAACAACCACTTAGCTCTCTTCCTTATGAACTATATTGCCTGCTTCATCCAACCAGGCCTTAGTTTTGCTGTCTCTAGTTTGGCCAGATTATGTAAAAAAACCTGGCATTTGTCACTGGAGGGAAGTCAAGTGCTGTTGGAACTATCTGAAGGCAAAAAAAAATTCAAAACTCATTCTTAAAATAAAAAATTGCAACACTAAAATCTTGTGCTACAGCAATGCTACTTGGATCAAAAAATTAGAAACAAGACGGTCTCAATCTGGTCACTTATCCCTTCTGTTTTTTTCCCTCATTTCATGGAGCAGCTATTGCAAACAAAAGGTAAATCACTCAACTACTAAAGACAAGTTGAATCCTCTAGTTGACTGCTTCCTTGAAGCAATCTGGATGAAAGTCCCCATCTTGTAAATTTGGAAAAATGATTGAGAACCCAGTTTTCACTTCATCAACAAAAAAGGCCTTGAAAACAAACTCAAAAATTTTGGCTGAAATTCAAAAACTTGACACATTTCAATTAAAAAAAACCAAAGCTCTGAGAGAAGAACTTAAACTAAAGAAACTTATAATAGAACTAATTCCATCTTCTGAAATGAAAGCCAATGGTCTTACCAAGGCTCTTCCTTCCTCTTCTTTAACTAATCTTGTCCAACTCATTAACCCCTCCTTCACTCTTGTTTCTCCAGTCCTACAGGCCATGGGGGGTGTCAAATAAAACTTGAATCCTGTCTCATCTATCACACCTATTTCCATGAAATATCCTCTTCTTCTTTTCTTTTCCCTTTGCCCTTCTACTTCTTTCACACAAATTTCACAACTCTCTAGAGTCCAAACTATTTAATTAAACTCATGCTTAGTACCACAATTCTAGGAACTCAGACTGTCAACCACATACTTGCTCAACTCAATCACTTCCTTTTCACTTGACTCAACCCAACCTCAATCCTCAAACTCTTCCCTTACAAGTGTCTCAATCGATCCTCTCATCTTTTCTTTTCTGATCTTTTTCTTTCTTCCTTTGTTTCTTCCTTTCTTTTTTCCCTTTAAGCTTTATCTTCATTTTACCCTTTGCTCTTACAAATGCCCAAAAAGCTTGTGAAACTTCTGCCTGGTAAGGCTGTCATATCCCAAACATTCTTTCTCTGTAATTTGGATCCAAATCTTCTAACCTGATTGGGGTTTCTCAAATTCATCCTTAATCCTTGTCCTCAGCCTTTCAAAACTCTGCAATTCATCCCATCTCAACTCTGAATCTTGTCAACTCTATCTCTCTTTCCTTTCCTAATCCCTCTTATTGTATTATTTTCTCAAATTTTTATTTTCAGAAATCCAACATAATTGACTAATAATGAATGACAGCAGTGGTCTTAATTATTACATAATGAAACATCTAAAATTATTAGTCTACCATCAAGCAGTTCTTTCTTAAACTTTTGATCTAAACTTTCAACATGATTTTGCTTACTAAACTTATATTGCAGAATTTCTATTAGCAATGAAGTATTTTTTTTCTTTGAATAAGGATCAAATACAGATTCACAAAATTTATGTGCTAAATTATTATTGAAATTTCCAAAATTGGCAATTTGTCCAAACTTTTCTCAGGGTCATAAGCGGGATTGTTGATATTGTTTTGCAATACCCATTGTGATAATCCAGCTTCATTCTTATGTATCAACCCTTTACTGTTGAAACTTTTCCTAGAAAATCTCCATTTTTGGATTGAAATTTGCAAACTCAAAATATTTCTGTTGGTTTTCTTCATGTTTGGAAGAGACTTAAGAGCTTTACATTCAGTAATTACTTCAAACTGAAATCCATGTAATAATGCAGTTTCTCCAAGGCCCATAACAAAGAAAAACACTCTAATTGTGAGGCACCATATCTTTTCACACTATCTTTAAGTTATCTTGATATAAAAAAAACTGGACCTTCAACTGTTTTATCATTTAAAATCTTTAATTAAAAAAACACAGCTCCAAGACACTCCATACATGCATCTACATATAAATTGAGTGGTTTCTTAGGATATGGGTGAAACAGCAATGGTGCACCTGTCAAAGAATGTTAGATTAATTCATAGGCTTTGAGTATTTATTTTTTCATTTCAAATGAAATATCTGGACTACAGACTTTATATAGACTAGAAGCTATAATTCCAAAATATATTATATTTAGCCTTTAGTATCCTTCAAAACCTAAAAAACTCTGCATTTCCTTAATATTTCTAGGTATGGGCTTCAAAAATACTGCAAATACTCTAGTCTGGTTTATACCAAGGGAAAAGCAACTAAAAATTGTGTTCCAAAGCTTTCAATTTCCCAAATACAAATGATAATTTATTCAAAGATATTTTCATATTCATTTTGATGAACCTTTCAAGAATTGTTGAAATTCTTGCTTTATGTTCATCCCATGTTTCTGAAAATATAACAAAATCATATATGTAGACTATCAACCAGTTCTGCATAAGTTCTTCATGAAATTCTCAGTCCATCATCCTGCAAAAGTGTGATGGAACATTCTTGATTTCAAAAGGCATCCTCAGGTGTTCAAAGACTCCTAAGTGAATTACTATTTGGAGGAACTTCCTGCTTTCTGTGTCTAAACAATTTTGGTGAAAAACTTTCAAGAAATCCATACAAGAAATATAATTCTTTTTGTGTATTTGAATCAATGCATCAACAATCTTTGGAATAGGATATCTGCCAGGTGTTGCATATGAATTTAGAGCTTTGAAATCTCCAACCATTCTTGATTTCCCATGGTTCCAAGAAATAATAAAAGGTTTGATGATATATAAATCCTCATTAGAACCTACCTTTCTAATAACTTTCAATTTCAAAAAAAGTCTCTATATTTCCCTTCATTGCTTCTCTGCTCTTGGGGCTTTCTGGGCAAGGATGTCTCCTGAGAGCTGGAGGGTACATTCTGTCTATTTTCAAGGTTTTTTCAACTTCATGTCCAATAATGGACCAAAAAGGCTCATCCAATGTTAAAAAATCTTCCTTGTGGTTGAATAAAAAAGTTAATATATCATTCTTCACCTCTTCTTTAAAGGAAGAACTTATATTTGAGTCCTGTATGAGTTCTTTGTTGAAATTATTTCTGGAAATTTTTTTCTTTGAATCTTCAATAAAACCAATAAAATAAGGCCTCTCACTATCTCCAATGGTAAAGGGTGAAGAATGTTTGCTATGAAACAATTTCAAACAATATTTATTCATATAATCGTTAACAATGATGAATTAATCAATTGGTGTGTTATAAATCACTATGAACCTAATTACTAGGACTAGCTCCTTCAATAATAACCTGGCCTTGACAACTCCTATGGGTATTAGAGAAGTTGAGAAACTTTGAAGGCCCACTTTGCATAATTCAAGCAGGTTTTTTTTTTTAATTCTGGATATATTTTTTCTAAAAATTTTTACCCACTATGGAATTTCAAGCACCAGAATCCAAGAGGAATCTAGAAGATTCATGCAGAATAAAGTACTTACTAAATAATTTGATTTATTAAAATAATTTATGAAGGCTATGACCAAATCATCTTCCTCTCCTCCATTGTGATTAGTATCAGACTCATAGTAAATTTCAACTTTTGCATCTTTTTCTGCTTCAAAATTATTTACTTTAGTAAATTTCTGGGCAAAATTCTTGGAATTATTCCCTGTCTTACCTCATGTATAACAATAAAGATAATTTCTTTGAGGGTTTGGTTCAAGGTAACTTTAAATTTTCTGAACTTTTATATAGAACTTTAACTTGGAGGATATTGCTTCTTCCTTCCTAATAATGTATCTTCTACAATATCTTCAAGTACAGTCATCAAGTTTGAGCAGTGAATATTAGTTTTCATACTTTTCTTTAATTAAAATGAGACTTCCCCATCCATCAAGGATATTAATTTGAAGTTAATAATATCCTGGTTCAAGTAAGGTTCACACTCTCTAAGTCTCTTGCTCTGTCTTATTACCCATGTTGCTGGTGGTGTGACACCTGCTATGATTTTATCTTTGATGAATGCAGTCAAGTATTTATTTTTCCAATTTGGTGTACAAAACTTCAAATTTATTTATTTATTCCAAAATTTGAAGTCTTGCACTCCTACAGAGCTCCTCCTGTCCCTAAACCAATTTTATGCTATACCCTTAAATGTAATAATCAATCTGATAGTAATCAAAGTTCTGGGTAGTCCTTTGTCTTTCCTTAGGGTTTCAATGCATGAAATAAATTTAATATGACCATATTCAACTTCTCCAGAAAAGTCCCACCATTCATTGATCTTAGGTAATGATTATAATATGTGCTTAAACACTTCACTCTTACTAGAATCCTGAGTCAAATCATTTTGCTCTTCAACAATTTTTTATTTTTTTGACACCTCTTCTTACACTCTAGGCTCCATTTGGTGGTTGTCTTCCAACTGGGACAAAGATTTAAGCTTGGTGAACAGTAATTTTTACATCCTTTGATTATTTCATCAATTTCATTGCACATCTTTCCAAAAAGTTTTATTTTCTTTATCTTGTTCTTTTATCAACTGATCTTGAACATAAATTATACTTTTTTCAAAATTATTCTTCTACAATTCTAATGAGTGATTACTCTTTAAAACAACAGATTTCAATTAATTAAGATCCTCTTTAATTGATTTTGAGTTCCTTGATTTTCCTTTAAAACAATCCTCAACATTTGTTATATTGTGATCTAATTGACTAAATTTTTTTGATTTGAACTTCCTGAGGTCTATTTCAATTAAGGCTTTTACCCAGGGATTTGGGAGGGAATGAGCCTCATCCCAAACCCCAGACCCTGAAAAGGCCATGGAATCCCCAAAGCCCAGGATGAATTGCATTTATGATTAACTCCTTTGTTCCTTCCTCTATATTTTCAGCCTCCTGGATGCCAAGATCCTTACTATCCTTTAGCTACCAGAGGTGATAGAATAAATAATAAATATATTATTCAATAAATGCAGCAAAAATCTGTAAAGTATTTGGATAAAGCTTATTGCAAGGTTAATTGGTTTAGATATGGTTTATTGTTATAAATCAATATAAATAAATTTGTTATTAAATACTTTAATAGAGGGGCTACAATTATATTTGGGATATTTAACACCTCTCATTAAGAAATTCAGTATGAAAACACGTAGGCCTGGTTACTTTTGAACCTTTAATTTATATTCTTAAAGGATATATTTCCCAAAGATAATATGTATGTAAAATACACAGTGGAGTGGAAGGGTTTTGTAACCAAGATTCCATAAAAGAGAAATGATAATAAAACTCACTGGTATATTATTAAATCCTTTGGGTACCTGTTTGGGACGTGCACTGATGGGTTAAACCTTTTTACTGGGGTTATAAGGTTGTTCAGAAGTTTAAATTGATAAAAAGGGTTGGGGATGGATATGATTAATCAGACTAAAGCCATAAACCACTTACTTATCTCTTATAAGTATTTGATTACCTTGGGACGGTTTCTGGATGTAAATATAACTGGGTCTCTGGGTATCAATATCCTCAAAAGAGCTCTTTATTTATAGCTTTTTGAGTCCCAATATTGTCCTTCTGAGGGGTTCAGGGGCTCAAAGGGACGGACAATGAGGCAAGCAGGGTAAACAGTGGCAGCCTGTCACGTGTTATTGGTGCTGTAGCATGGGTAACATCTAATTCCACAGGGTATGGGAATTATTCTACTTTGTAATTGATGTTTGGACACGTGAATAACACTAATCTGTCCATTTTATTTATTATTTAATTAATTATCCTTAGTAAATGTTCCCATTAAGTTAATAATTATTTTATTAGACATTCCTACGGATAGTCTGATGTTGGGTGAGTTCTCATTATGTATTATATAATTGGAGTAAAGTCATAACATTGATTTTACTCCTTATTTTCAAATTGCAGTTGATTTAATAGAAATAATTATTTAAAAATATAAGTGATGAGTATTTATGTAATGTTTCTACATCATGAGTTTCCTTAGTATGTTACAAAAATAATGATGTCTTGTAGTTCTCATAATTGAATATTGAAGTATTTTAATATGTTTTTAATAATAGTGATTATATCATTTTTGACATTCTTGGTATTTTAAATTATATTTAATAAAAAATACTTATAAAGGTTATTTAGATATTTTTATATACTTTTATGTATTTTTAGACTATCTACTATCTACAGGAACATTAATTACATATGTAGAATGTTCCTGTGTAGGTTGTAGCATGTTTACCTGGTACCTAGGTTTCTCAGGCTGCCTGTCACTTTGTCAACTCATAGTCCCGCAGCTGCGTACTTTTCAGAGGCCCGGGGCTGTGTACACAGCTTTGAAAGGGTGACAGTGCTGCAGCTTAGCCGCGCGCAGGTGTATTGGCTGCTGCGGCAGCGTGCGGGAATTGTGACAGAACACATTTCCATCTGTAACTCCTAAAATATACACAACACCTTAATTCCGACTGAATTTTAGGTGTGAAAACTATACATGACAATACATGTGAAATATTTAATCGGCCAAAAAAGTACAATAGTGGTGCCGTGGTATTTTGGTCTTTTCCTTTCTTAATTATTTAAACCTATAAGGAGTTGGATTTCAAGGGTGGGGTCAGTAAGTGACCCTACCAAATTTTGGGTGGCGAATTCATTTCTACAATAATATTCATGGTTTTCCTACTCATTCTTAGGTTAATTTTAATGTTTATTATTTTAATGTTATTTTTTACTTTTGAAGCTTGCTCTGCAATAGTAGCAAGCTGACATATATGATAATCATTGACCCATTTTTTACCCTATCTGATACCCTTTTGGTCACTCCACAAATATAGGATGGCATTGAATCATGCAAGGGTGGACCCAACCCTTATTAAGCGGGGATCTGTGGGAGGGAAAATGGTGAGAACTGTCCCAAAACGCTCCCCAATGTGTTGATGAATTTTGTGCGGGCCCAATTTATTGCAAACAGTGTGGAAAATTGGCTTGTGCCTCAACAACTTGTCAAAGTTGTTAAGAATATTGTATAGATAGTGGTAAGCATGGAATTTTTTTGGTGACCAAAAACACCCCAGGGCTTTGGGGCATCTTGACAAGCCATCCCAAAGCCTAGCCCTGCGGCATGCCAATGGTTTATAGCCTTAATTTCAATTTTTTTCTGGTCAATTCTTCCATTCATTTTGCAGAAATGGCCCAAATAGATTTCAGAGAAATTACAAAGAAATTTTTTATCTATGGCTGCAAGGCCTTCTAAAAGAGATTTGTTAGTATGAAAAACTGCTTGATTAATATGGGCTGTCTCATTGAACAAAATATCACAAATGCTTTGAACACAATATCAAAAAATTTATCTAGAAAAATCTCTGATTGTAAAGATAATTTCAATCATTTTTTGCCCTTTTTTCCCTTTCCTGTTCCAAGAACTGAAATCCTCCCTGGAGAGATCTGGCCAACCTTTTCATCTTTACATAGATTGAGTTCATGTGCCCCCTCCTCCTCCTCATTCTTATCCCCTGACTGAGGGGAGGGGAAGGCTTCCTGTTTTTAAAAACCTCTTGGAAGCTGGAAGCTACTGGTTGTGCTGTTGCTTCCTCTGGCAACTTTCTCTTCCCCCTTGGTTTTTTCACTATTGGTTTCTTAATCTGGGTTGGATCCCAGTTTTCTGTTTTCTGTTTTCTGTTTTCTGTTTTCTGTTTTCTGTTTTCTGTTTTCTGTTTTCTTTTTTTTTTCCATCAGTCTCTCTCTCTACAGTATTTTGATGAGGGCTCTGTGTGTTTTCAGAGCTTTACTCAAGAATTTGAACTGATTCTGGATACAGTTGGCTGATACTTCCTCCAGGTAATTGATCTTGTTCTGGCTGTGAAAGGTCACAAGGCTGGCTTCCCCTGGAGGTAGGTATCCTTCTTTTCTGCTCAAATTCTATGGGAGGGGGGCAAAAGCTCAGCCCCCCTGCTCTTAGTGTTTATTATTTCAAAAAATAAATAATCTTATTCAATATATATATATATCTCTTTTCCCTTATATATCTATATTTTTTTCTTTGTAACTGGTACTAACAAAACTGGACAAAGAAGAAAATCTTTTCACAAAATTAACCACTAACTTTGTGTAGCAATATCTTTTTCAGGTGATTTGGCCCTGTCCATTGTTTTGATGCTGAAAATATCAAGCTTTCCTACCTTGATTCATTGGATTGTGTTTGGTTTTGAAACCAACATCCTAGCCCTTTCTTTACTGATGGGGAGGAAGGAACTAATGGAGTGTTTTTTTGACACTATGGTGCCAGTCTAATTGATCATGAGTCTATAATTATTGCAAATTCTTTCATGAGATGGTGTGTACTTATAATTCTACTGCCTAAATTCAAACTTAAAAGTCTGCTATCTGCTGCTATATTGATGTTTTGTTGTTGCCAAAGTGACCCCTTTCAGATATCCCAAGCCTAAACATACAAATGGCCACCTTATGCCTTCACCACAGGTATGAAACTATCTATTGCTTGAAAATGATTATCAATGAATTTTTGATGGGATCACTATTTGTTAAACTGAGGAATTGATTATACTAAAAACTGGGAAATCAGGCATATGGAAGTTGAGGGGTTGAGGTGTTGAGGTCAAGGTTGCAGTTGAGGCTTAGTGAGGAATGGCAATGGTGAAAATATAGAGACAAGACTGAAGGAGTCATGAGAAGAATAAAAGTATTCAATATGAGGAAAGAAAATGAGAATTGAAGTAAAGTTATGAATATCTCACCAGGCACACAGACAAGGATTGATGGGTTATTTCAGACAGATGAGTAGGGAACAGGATATCAAGATGAGAACAGAAGAGGTGGTTGTGGTTGGTTGTGGTCATGGTGTGAGGACTAGAAGATGGAGGATGGTGGTGGTCATGATAAAAGAATGAGAGGGTCTGAGATGGATCGTATGAGCAAACTAGCCGTGTGTCCCTTTTGAGCGGTCTACTATACAACTGAGTTGAAGTTTGGAGTAGTTTGGAGTATGGGTAGATTAGGAGTATTGACACAGCTCCCCTGTCTGATTGAGACCCGTGCCTGCATGCCTAGTGAAGTGACCTCACAACTTAACACCCCACCATGCCTGGAGAGATATTACTCTAGCAATTACAAGAAGAAGGAAAGAAAAACATCACGAGTGGCCTGAGTGAATGAAAGGAAAAAGAAGTGCAATACTTTGGACCAAGGACACCTTAGTTAGGGCATCCGCTAACATTTGAGAGGATTTTACAAGGTTTATTCTGACCCGCTGAGCTTGGAGTTCATCCCTCATTCCTTTTGTCTTTAAGACCAAGTGCCTGGTTTTTGGGTTTGAGCCAAACTTGCAAATTTTGTTGTCTAGTCCACTGTTGTCAATTTTGAGGGGAATCACTGTCAATGAGAAGCCAAAGATGTTGTTCACTAGCGCTTTGATCCATGCAGCCTTGTGATAGGAATCCACTAGGGCGTTTAATTCAGTGTTGGTGGATGACCAGGTGATGTTCCTTTGCTTGCAACTGTTCCAGGACACTAGGCTGCCAAATACTGTGCACAAGTAGCCAGTTTGCGACTTCCGAGTACTGGGGTCATCAGTCCAGGATGCATCAGAGAAAACTTCCAGAGGATTAGCATGAGAAGCGTGCTTGAGTTTGAGTTTGTAGTGTTGATCAATTTCAGATATTTCCAAGTTTTCTTCAATTTGTTCCAGTGCGTGATTCCGGGTTTGACGTTGAACCAAGCCGGAATTGAGACGGAAAAACTAAAGTTGGGTCTGGTGTAACAAGCTATGTGATTTTATAATCCTATCGCCAATTGATAGTTGATGTTCAATGCCCAAAATTTTGAGTGTTCTTTGTCGGTGGCCGGTTTGAGTTGGAGGTTGCGCGTGAGAGGTGTCAAGGAATCTCTGGATTCAGCTAGTCCCAATTCTTCAATCCCGTGTTGAATGTGGTTAGGTTGACTGAGGAGTATCCTGTCCCCCTCAACTTCTATCTTCATCCCAAGGATGGTATTTGGATCCTGGAACGTTGACCCCTTGAATTTTTCTTTGAACTTTTGCTTGAAGTCTTGACCATTGCCAACCAGGATGAAGTCATCTACATGGAAGAATAGTTGTGACTTACCGTCCTCCAACAGATAGAGGCAGGGATTGCACGCTGATTCATAGAATCCAATCTCCTTGAACCAATCTGTCAAGGTTTCATACCAGTTCTTGGGTGATTGCTTCAATCCGTACAGCAAATTTTTGAGTTTGTGGAATTTTGATGGACGGTTGGAACCTTTGGGAGCTCTGATAATCACTTCTTTGTCTATTGGAGAGTGCAGGAACACACTTTTGACATTTAACTGACAAATCTTCTGCGAGGATTTCAGAGCATACACCAGTAGTAGGCAAAGGGTTGACGGTTTACCTGTCAGGGAAAATGTTTCAAAGTAGTCAATCCCTTTGATTTGATTGAAGCCCTGTACACGTAATCTTGCCTTGAACTTTACCAGATCTCCATGACAATTTTCTTTGATTTTGAAGATCCAGGTCGTCCAAAGGGGGTTTAGTGGCTCAGGTCCATCGTATTCTTCCCATACATCAAAAGATTTGATAGAAGCCAGCTCTCCGTCCAATGCCTCAATCCACTTTTGGCTTTCTTTGCACCAGATAGAATCTTTGTAGCTTTTTGGTTTGTAATAGTGGAAGAATCCGTAACTTTGAGGAGTTTTGATAGCAGCTCAATCTCTGAGAGTTCTTGCTGGCCGCGTTTCTGGAGTCACCGCTGGTGGCTGAGGTTGTGCTACACTGATTGGGGCCTTGAAATGAGGGGCCGACTCCGCATACTCAGAGTCTTATGATTCTCCACTTGATGATGATTTGGCATCCAGGTCTGAGCTTGAGTCATTTCCCAACTCATCTCTGTACTCCGTGAAAGCTGGAGTATTCCTCCAATGGTTATTCTCCTGGTGAATCTCCTGATGGTGATCTTCAGGCGGGTCCTTGGACTGATGTTCTCCTATCCAGTTGCCAGTTGGCAATGTCAGAACAGAATTTTGAAGAATTGGCATTTTCAAAAATTGTACGTGCTTCAAGCAAATGATTGAGTGAGATTTAGTAAGAATACAATAGGAACAGAAGATAGGGTTGAAGCCTACTAATATTCCCTTGTCTCCTTTCTCCTTGAACTTGAGTCCTTGTACTTGCTGTGTTAACAGGTAGACGCATGGACTTCCGATTGGTTTGAGATAAGATGAAGGTAGAGCATCCCCTTGTATTTGAGACCACCGGGAATCTGGATGGTCGTCCCTAGGTATTTAATTGAGCATTAGAGCACTGGATTTGATTACCTTGTGCCACAGGTTCGCCGGTATGAGGGCATCCTTAAGGATAGTCCTAGTCAACTCTATAATGGTTCCGTTTTCTCTTTCCGCCTTGCCATTGTGTTCGGGGTGGTATGGTTCTGAGACAACTTGGCCTATGTGATTTTTATCGTAGAACACCTGTAGTTTTTGGTTGACAAATTCCAACCCACCATTGGAGAAAACTTGCAATGGATAGTATCCTTGGCGTCTATGTTGTTTTTCAATCAAGTTGATGATTATTTCCGCCGTTTCTTCCTTGGAGTGCAAAGGAAAAGCCCCAATATACCCTGTTGCGTTGTCCACTAGTGTAAGTATGAACCAGTGACCACTCTTGGATTGAGGTTTGAGTGGCCCAATGAGGTCAAGATGAATAAGTTTGAATGCTCTTGTTGCTTTGGGAGAGGTCCCTTTGAACAATGGTTTAGTTATCTTGCTCTTGACACAGTGGATACACTCAAAGTTGTCCTTTATATTGGCTGAGATGTGTTTTGTGGAATTTTTTAACCTTGAGATGGAGGCGTGACCATAGTTGCAATGGATTTCCATCAGTTCCTCTTCTGCCGTCCAAGTAACATTTGCTGAATGACCCTTAAAAAGTCCTCAATTGAATTTAGAAGTCTCTAAGGTGTACAAGTTGTCCAAAATTGAACCACCAAAGACCTTGCGTCCATCCTTAGAGATGTCAAATCAATTTTTGCTTGCTTGCAACTGGAATCCCAATTAATTAAGTGCTCCCGCGCTTACCAGGTTGATGACCAGGTTGGGTACATAAAGCACGTTAGAAAGTTCAAGGGTGAAACCATTCCAAACAAGCCGTGCCATGCCTCTGCCCTTGATCTTGAGTTCAGCCCCCTCCTTGCCAGTTTTGATTGATTCCCTATTACACAGAGCCATATCCACAAAGTATTGGCTGTTGTTGATTTTCAGCCTCCTGGATGCCAAGAACCTTGCTATACTTTAGCTACCAGAGGTGATAGAGTAAATAATAAATATATTTTTCAATAAATGCAGCAAAAATCCGTAAAATATGTGGATTAAGCTTATTGCAAGTTTAAGTGGTTTGGTTATTGTTTATTGTTTTAAATCAATATGAATAAATTGATTATTAAATATTTTCATAGAGGGGCCACAATTATGTTGGGGATCTTTAACACCTCTCTTCAGGAATTTCAGTATGAAAACACGTAGTCCTGGTTACTTTGGGCTCTTTAGTTGAAAGAATATTTTACCCAAAGATAATATGTATATAAAATACACAGTGGAGTGGTAGGTCCTTGTAGCCAAGCTACCACAACAGAGAAAAGATAATAAAACTTACTTTTATATTATTAAATCCTTTGGGTATCTGTTTGAGATGTGTACTGATGGGTTAAACCTGTATACTGGGGTTATGAGGTTGTTCAGCAGTTTTAATTGATAAAAAGAGGTTGAGGATGGATATTATTGATCAGAAATTGCCATAAATCACTTACTTATCTCTTATAAGTACTTGATTACCTTGGCACGGTGTCTGGATATGAATATAACTGGGTCTCTGCCCATCAATATCCTCAAAAGAGCTCTTTATTTATAGCTTTTGGAGTCCCAATATTCTCCTTCTGAGGGTTGTAGGTGCTCAAAGGGACGGAACTTAGTAAATGTTCCCAGTAATTTAATAATTATAAAAATAGAAATTTCTACGGAAATCTTGATGTCATGTAAGTTCTCATTATGTATTATATAACTGGAGTAAAAGTCATAATATTGATTTTACTCCTTATTTTTGAGTTCCAGTTGATTTACTAAGATAATTACTTAAAAATATAAGTCATGTGAATTCATGTAATATTTTTACATCATGAGTTTTCGTATTATGTCACGAAGATATTGATGTCTAGCAATTCTCATGAAAGTCTATTAAAGTATTTTAATATATTTTTAGAAGTTTTCATTGTCTTATTTTCGAAATTCTTGGTACTTTGAATTATATTAAATAAAAAATACGTATAAGGATTCTTTATGTATTTTTATATAATATTATGTATTTTTAGACTGTCTAATATCCACTGCAACATTTATTACATATTTAGAATGTTCCCTTGTAGGTTTTAGCATGTTTAGGCGGTACCTGAGCCTCTCAGGCCGCCTGTCACTCTGTCAACCCATAGTCCCGGGCCTGCGTACTTGTCAGAGGCCTGGGGCTGCCTACACAACCTCGACGGAGTGACAGGGCTATATCTTGGCCGCGCGCGGGTGCATTGGCTGCCGCGGCTGCGAGCGGGAATTCTGACAAAACACATTTCCCCCCGTAACTCCTAAAATATACACAACACCTCAATTCTGACTGAATTTTAGGTGTGAAACCTATACGTAACAATGTGTGTGAAATATTTAATTGGCCAAAAAGCTCCATGATGGAGCCGTAGTATTTTTGTTTCTTTCCTAAACTATTTAAAAAAATAAGGAGTTGGATTTCAAGGGTGGGGTCAGTGAGTGACCCTACCTCATTTTGTGTGGAGAACCCATTTCTTTAATAATATCTATGTTTTTCCTACTCCTTCTCAGCTTAATTGTATTATTATTATTTTTATGTTATTTTTGTTAGTTTTGAAGCTTGCTCTGCAATATTAGAAAGCTGAAATTGATCATATGAGTAGAAGCGCCGCTGTCAAGAATGAACCTAGATTTAGGATCTCCGTGGTCAATACACATAGAGAGTAAAGCAAGTTAGTGGGCGACTGGATTTGATTTGGAGTGGGTCTTCTGAGATTTCCATTTGGCTTGTTCTTCTCGCCACCAATCAGGAGCTACTTCAGGGTGTAAGTGCCATCAATTGTCTGCGGAGTTGTGCTTATCTTGTCTGGGATTATGGAAGCCTTCAGTGCATCTCTGTCGTTCTCCCGATTTGTTGTGAGCACTTGAGATATTGGGTTTTGAATTGATCAAGGCCACTTACGTCCCTGAAGGTTGGTTTCCCCACGTAGTCTGAGCTCAAGATTTTTTATTTAGTTGTTTTAGATTGTTGGGTACGTATTTGACGGATAACTCTCTGTCTGTGTGAATTATTTGGCATTTGATGTCTTTCATTGATTTGGGAAATTTGAAGAGTAGATGGTAAGCCAGGATGTTGTTAGGAAGGATGATGCCGACTTCTGACATCTTCTTCAGACAGAATTTAGACTTGGTTATGAATTCTTCAATCTGATCCGGGGCGAATGACAAGTAAAGAAAATCATTGAAGATCCTAGCTTGGTTTGACGCTTGCAGAGAGGCATATTTATTGATGATGGCCTTCCACAAAAGCTTGGCAGAGTTCTTGTTGTCGGGAGTGACAATTTTATTGTGGGTTGAAGGTTCCAGTCTAGAGATGATGAGTAGTTTGATTTCATCATTGATGTCCGACTCCAGAACAGAAGATTTGTTGTTGATAGCTAATGAGCATCCGCAAACATCCAAAATGGCATCCATCTTGTCCTTCCATGGGCCTTAGTTATCCTTGCTAAGTCTAGGAATAGTATCGAGAGCCATTTTCAACATTGCCTGCCTGAACCCTTCAGACATTGAGCTAGCCATTGTTTCCCAGTTGTACACCAATTTGAGTGATTTGAGGAGAGAAGATCAAGAGAGCCCTTTGGCTTTTAACCGTGTTAAACTGAGGAATTGATTATACTAAAAACTGGGAAATCAGGCATATTGCAGTTGAGTGGTCGAGGTGTTGAGGTCAAGATTACATTTGAGGCTTAGTAAGGAATG